>PVIJ01012061.1:0-51581 GCA_004024925.1 Scalopus aquaticus
TGAATAGTATTCCATTGTGTATATGTACCACATCTTCTTGATCCAATCATCTATTTTTGGATATCTGGGTTGCTTCCATACCTTTGCTATTGTGAACAGTGCCGCAATGAACATACGGGTGAATGTATCCTTTCGGATTAGTGTTTTTGTATCCTTTGGGTAAATTCCCAAAAGTGGGATTGCTGGGTCGTATGGAAGCTCCATGTATAGCAGTCTGCGGAATCGCCATACAGCTTTCCATAGTGGTTGGACCAGTTTATTTATTTATACATACAAGCTGGGGTACAGGCCAGAGGCGTGGGGCGGCGAGAGGGCTCACCAGAGACACAGTGGGGAGCAGAACAGGCAGATCAGAAATACACTGCTGAGGGAGCAGTGGGCGAGGCAGGAGAGGTCTGCAGCACCATGTGGGATTCTCCCCGGCTGGGCGTCGAACTCGTATCACACACACTGCCGACAACTCCACAGCGCAGCGCTCAACTGCTGCGCCACCAGGGAGGCCCCATAATTAAAAAGATTTTTAAGGATTACTTTTTTTGAGCTCATTATTTGTTTTTAACCTACCTATAAATTTTACTATTACCACAGGTATGTATGCAGTCTAAAGGAATCTTTGCTAATTTATTTTTAAACTTACCTAAAAATTTCAGCTAATTATTTGAAAATATGCAATTTTATTGGTCAATATAAATCTTAAATGGTGTGTAACATTTTGAACAATGCACTAGTAACCTATCAAATGATATTTGTTGGAAATATTAACACTTAAAATTCATGTTAGTGATTTTTACATCAGTAAGCTTTATAAAAGTTTCATAAATTGAAGCATTTGAGTGAATACAAGCGGTACTTGGGTAATACACATATCTAATTACCTTCAAATTCATCTATTTAGAATTTTGTAAATTTGGTCATAAGCAACTGTATTGTAATTTTGCTAAATGATGTTGGGTTGCATATAATAATTACCCAGCATGCAGAAAAATATTACAAAATGCATGGGTATTTTATTGTAACCCAACATTGTGTAGACTTTGGTGTAACACTAATCTGTTTTGGGTTTATTCCAAGAGAGGTGAGTTACTGGAAATGCTGGAAGGAATTTATTACAAACTTATTTTATAGCATCGACCCTCAGTGTCCTGTTAGAGCAACAAAAACAATTAAAAATCAAGAAGTGGTTAGTAAGCCAGTACAAATCAAAATTGACATTGTAGTAATTTTATGTTAGAGGCCAAAACCATACTTAGGAGCTGGGTGTATCAGAGTAAAGATAAGCTAGGCTTTTTCCTGTCTTCATTGAGTGAATTTGCTTCCAATTCATTTTAAAAAAACAGTAATAAATAGAAGGTGAATAAATTTTTAGCAATAGGGTAAGTTTGTAAGAGAGAACAGAAAGGAACATTTTCTCATGGGATATATAAAAAACAATTCAGGATTTTTGTACTTTATGAGTTACAATCAAATTTGAAAATGACATTAGGAAATATATTACACCAATGGGTATATTAAAAATGAACTCAAAATTATACCACTCAAAACTCTTAAACTGCACTATCTGAAATAATGTAAGGTCTGGCTCCTTCAACTTAAATTGTAACTAATCAGAATTAAAAATTCATTTCCTCAGTTGCATTAGTTACATCTTAAATGTTCAGCAGTCAAAAATAGCTTGTGGCTGTTGTACTGGACAGTACTGAGAGGCAGCATTTTGCATCACCTCAGGAGTCCCAGTGAACAGCACAGCTTTGAAATGTAAGAGCTGAAAGGTATGTGCATCTTAAAGGGAAAAGAGCATAAATCTTATGCATTAACAGGGTGGTCCTTCTTTTTCTCCTTAATTTTTATTTAACCAGAATATCCATACATTCCAAAAACGTCATTCTCTAGACCTTCGGAAGAATGAGAGTAAGCATTGCTGAAAAAAACTGACTAGTTCTTTAAACAGATAAAACGTTTTTTTACAAAGACAGAGAATATTACTCAGTGATCAAAAAAGAAATGCATGTCATTTGCAGGAACATGGATGTAGCTAGAAGGGATTATGCCAAGCAAAGTAAGTCAGAAGGAAAAAGGAAAATATCGAAATGCCTAACATTTAGGTGGACTATAAAGAAACTGAACAAAGCGTCAGAAAAAGATAAAAATTGTAGGCAGTCCATAGACCTGAGGCCTACAGCAGGGGTTGGAGAGGCAGAGGGGTCAGAATGGGAGGGAGAGCATAAGGACCATGGTGATGGTTCATGGGTGCTGTGGTGGTAGGAAAATTATGGGGACTATACCTGAGAGGAGAAATCAAATATTGTACAAAAATGAACAACAATGTAAGAAAAAAAGAGACACAGAAAACATTTCTAGTTGGTAAGTCACTGAAAAGGCATACCACAATCAGCCCCCCTGGTGGCCTACAGGTCAAGTCTCAGCATTATCACTGCTATGGCCTAGTTCGATCCCCAGAGAGCTAACCCACATATGGCACAGCAGACTTCTCCTGCCTTGCCCACTGCTCTCCTTATCAGTGTATTTCAGTAGATTTGCCTGTTCTGCTCCCCACTCTGGTGAATCCTCTTACCCCCAGCACTTTTGGCCTACACGCCAGTTCTTCTACTAAATAAACAAATCTTTAAAAAAAAAAAAAAGAAGGGACCTCCCTGGTGGCACAGCGGTTGAGCGCTGTGCTGTGGAGCTGTCCGCAGCAGCGACGCGAGTTCGACGCCCAGCCGGGGAGAATCCCACATGGTGCGGCAGACCTCTCCTCCCTCGCCTGCTGCTCCCCTCAGCAGTGTATTTCTGATCTGCCTGTTCTGCTCCCCACTCTGTCTCTGGTGAACCCTCTCACCGCCCCACGCCTCTGGACTGTACCCCAGCTTGTATGTAAAAATAAATCTTAAAAAAAAAAAGAAAAGGCATACCAATATTATAGTAGCAGAACTGATTGTCTCTAGATCTTTATAGTTGTAAGAGAAAAAAAATCATTAGTACAAAGTGTATGTGTATATAGGGGTTCTGAGATGGGTAAGTTGCTCTCCAGAACAGGTTGAATCTATGTGGACTGGCCTGCCTTAGTGCCACTGCTTTCTCAAGGAAGACATGGAGCTGAGTTACTGAGTGCAGTTTGGCTAATGACAGACTGCATATATGACAATGGTCCCAACAGGTTTTACTGTAAGGCTAGGTTTGTAGTAGGCTATACCATTTAGATTTGTGTAATTACACTCTATGACATTTGCACAATGATGAAATTGATAAGGTTGTGTTTTTCAGAACGTATCCCTGTTCTTATGTGATGCATGATTGTAATCTTGCAGGTTGTTTAAACTGAGACATCCTCAGGCTTCTGACTCAGAGTAGAAGTGAATCAGAGAATGGGTTGTAAAGGGGGTCAAAAGGCTCTTTGAAAAAGAAAAAAATGTTAAACCATGTAAATTCCAACATTCAGAAACCAACTCCATGAAAACCACCGTGACTCAGCAGGAAAAGTGCTTATTTAAAGAAGTATCTCTGAATTGGAGACTTTCAAACTCTGCATTTGATTAAGCACACTTAAGAAGAAAACACTCTCATTATGTGTTGGTCTATTATCTTCAAATGATTAAAATGATATCATTACCACTTATAAATTTTATATCTCCCTTAATGACTACATTTTAAAAAAACACTTAAATGATACCATGCTGCCATAAAAGGCAGTTTCTCCTCTCATTGAAATAATATTCCCTTAGGGTCAGATTTACATCTCATGCAATGCCATGGGAGAATTATACTCCAAAAAAGCAAAGAGAATCCTTATAGAGTTACATAGGATGAAAATTTGGCTCAGACATTATTTTTTAGATGGAAACTGATAAACAGAATAAAAGTTAAAATATACAGAAATGGGGATCCAAGGTAACAATGCCAAAAGAAAGGAGGCTTTTGTTATTGTTTCTAAGATTTTTTTCCTCCTTTTCTGTGCTACTTCAACCACTTCTTTCCTGGTCTCTTTCAGGGTTTTTGTGTTCTTAAGGCCTGCTAATATGAAAAGATAGGAATTCAAATAAAAATAAAATGACGTGTTGTCCTACTTGCCTTTCAGAATGAACTCTGTGCATTCTCTTTGCATTTCCAACTAGGACCTAAAAGATCAGATTCCTGACTGAGATTTTTCTTTGGGACACATGAACCACGGCACAAGTACACAGAAATGCCTCTTCTACTGTCTTCCTGAGATATCATTCTGTACACCTACTCTTCATGTTTAGAAGTGGGGTCTTGTGCTCATTAGAATTGCAGACATAAACCTTGAGCTATGTAGGTGGCAAGCAGAGAAGCCATATATTTCATTTCTTTTTCTTGTAATTACTTTCATGCTTATTATGTTCTTCACTTTAATCTTTACTCTTATCATAAAATATTCTAATATATTTTATGATTATTCCAAGAAGCAATTAACCACAGTATGTTTTATTACTAATCAAATAGCTTACACCAGGTCTTTGTAATTTCAAAATTTTATACTGTGGCTTTCTCATGCTGTAAAAAAACATAATTTACTTCCTAGTTATATGAAGTATTTCCATATTTTCTATTCTGGGTTGCTCCTAAATTATTTTTGATTGATATTATTTGGGCTGAACCACAATTCCCCAACTGTAAAGCACCTTTCAGAACGTGGGGAATGTTATTTTATAACTGCATTAAGCACATTTTCAGATATTCCTAAAATACTAATTGCTGATTTTAGAGGTATAAAGCTAATTAATCCCATGAAGTAATTCCCCTCCAGCTTGCTACCTGAAAAACCATATAGCTGTATTCCCAGTGTGCACTAGGCACAGGGCACTACTCTAAGCCCTTAAATGTCTTCTTTAATTATACCAGCTTTATTATTGTTCCCACTTGGCATACAAAGAAGCTGAGCTCTACAGACATTAAATAAGTTGACAGTCTCACATCTAGTAAATGGTAGAATGATGATTGGCCCTAGAAAAGCTAACTTCAGAGAACTCACTGTAATGAGGAGAAATGTATTTCTATATATTGAAACCATCATGAAAATTTTTTATTCAATTGCTGATTACTATTTAACCTTAAGGCATTCACAACAGAACATTGTCTTAGTAACTTACAGGGATGGAAAGGAATGAGGCTACATTTATTGGACAACTCCCAAGTTCTCAGTACTGTGCCAGGCACTTCATTTCTCACTTTATGATTAGCAAGAAAGTTTTAAATTGCTGTTTGATTTTCTATTATGCAAAAATAAAGGCACTTCTCTTTTAATATTTAAGTTTCTTTAACTTGTGTTGAAATATATCTGAAATAAGAGATACTGGAAAAAGTGAGATTAGAAACAAATGAGTAATAGAACTGAGGTATTAATTGCCAATTTTCAACATTTGTCAGAATATAGAGACATTTAAAGTATATAAAATTATGGAAAATTTTATATATGGAAAATAAATAATATATTTTAAAAGTGAGTCAAAATTTTTTGATGGGGGAAATTATAAATCCTCTATCCATCCATTCATTTTATTTCCATATGAGAATTTTTTTAGCAAATTATGTTTTTGTCATCTTGTGCATAGATATGTAATAGCTCCAATCCTTTTTTTGCAGCTAGAACTTCAATTCCTAACAATGAAGAAGTTTTGTTAAATCTTTCTGCACTTGGAGATTGCCCCAAGGAAAAGATGACAGAGAAGGAAGTTGTTCTTTCAATTGACCATTATGACTTAATTTTCTTCTTTTCAGTTTCCCAGAGTTCCTGTTATCATTAGCACTGATATGTCAGGGTTTCCATCTATCTGCCCCAATGCAATGGTCAATTATAGAGCCACCAACATGTTTCAGTTAGAGCTTGTTTTTCCATATGAACAGACCGGCCACTTGGAACTGTGTAAAGACCTGCACATAGGTGGCTAGTAAGGAGATGAATATGAGTGTGTTTGCAAACAAAGATATGTTTGGGTGAATTGAAGGACTGATGGAAATCCAGGAGATGATGGTAGCATGTAAGGTAATGTATGCATTCATCAGGAAGAGAAGAATGGACTGTTCTTTTGACCCAAAGCAGCAGTCACTCCTATGCCTCACTTCAAGAGGTAATTTCCATCTTTGTCAGAAAGTTAACCATCCCCTCTAAAATACAACCTTCAAAAGCAGAAATGCTAAAAAATTCTATTTGCATCTATAAGACTACCATACTGTCCAGCACATTGTTGGTATTCAATATACAATTTCACAATGAATGCCAAGGTGAATAAATTTGTTGCAGGGAGTGTTGAATCACAGATAAAATTTATGAGGAGACTGCAATAAATACATTGCAGGAGAGGCTGGTATTTGTGCATTCCATGAGGGAAAGCATCAGACAGAGGTGAGGGGACAATTCAGAAAACCTGCGAATGTTCATACCATCCCCCACTCTCCCACCACACCCAATTTTAGAGGATTGCAAGATGATCATTCTTGGATCATCAGGGCCTATCATAAAACGGTATTGGGGATTTAGAATTATCCTATTGCACCCACCCTTTTGTTATTACTCTAATTCACTTATTCATTCATTAATCCATGAAACATTTATTGAAGATCTATTGTGCGTTCCACTAACTATTCCAAGATCTGGAAATCTAAAGATGAAGAAGATGTTGTCACTGTTGTTAGAAACTTGCAGTTCAGTTGGGGAAATCATTACAGATCATGGTAAGTACCAGGACAAAGGAATGGAACACAGGGTATAATGAAATTACAAAGTGAAGCCAACTACCATAGCTGAGGTTCAGAGACGACTTTGTGGAGGAAGTAATGCCTAAATGAAGTGCTAAAGGTTGAATCTACCTTAGTCAACTATATTTACAAAAGAGGAGAGAAAATGTAGGAGGACAGAAGAGCACTGTAAATAGAAATTAGAACCATGACGTAGTAGTGACAGAGAAGACATATTTAGAAGACCACGTGAAGCTCAGTTTTCTGAGAATATTATGTTTGAGGTAGAAAATGACAGGAGATAAGGCTGAAAAAATATATATGGGCTAGGGTCAGAGAACCGCCATTCAAAAAAACTTAGGACTTAATTTTTAGGTTAATGAGAAACTATTGAGGGGTCTAAGAAACATGACATAATCGAATTTCCATTTCCAGGTTTCTCTGTGTCTGTGTGGAGGATGGTTGGTAAGGCCTCTCACAGTAGTCCTGTGAGACACAATGAAAGTTGTTACTGGTAGTGTCAGTAGAGATGAGGTAAGGACAAGGATGTCTGTTTTCTGGCTTGCATGACTGAATAGATGATGCTACCTCAACATGGGCAAGAGAATCAAGTAAAAATGGATTCTAGAAGAAGGTGACAAGTTCGGTTTTGGATATGTTGAGTTTGAATCTCAATTGAAATCTATATAATGTTCAGCAGTTAGTTAGAAATAGAGTAGATACATGTCACAGATTGTGGAATGTACAGGTTAGAATGTTCCTCTAAATAGGTGGCCACTGAAATTGTGAGTGGATCATGCAATCCAGGGATGATAGGTATGCTTAGAAGAAGTTTAAGGAACAATGAGAAAATGAAAGGCAGCTCTCCAAAAAGAGAAAGAATAGTCTGAGAACAAGGGGTATAATGAAAGTACAGTGACAAGGAATTCCTGACAACTTCCCTTCAGATGTTTTTCTTCTGTGCTCTCCTGGCTCAGCAGACCTCTCCTGTCTTGCCCACTGCTCCCCTCAGCAGTGTATTTAAGTGGATCCACCTTTTCTGTTCCCCACTCTGTCTCTGGTGAATCCTCTCACCCTCACACACTCGCAGACCTCTGGCCTACACTCCAGCTCTTGTATGCATAAATAAATAAATCTTAAAAAAAAACAACACAAAGTCTATGAATGTCAGCAATGATTTAGAATTCAGGAATAGGAGGAATTAGGAAATAGGAGGCCCTCAAAACTCTTTATTATCTTTCATTTTTTGCTGCAATATATCTCCAGATGACTTTATTTTTAACATACTGGGGAATTTAACCATTGATAGATCCTATAATTGGCATTTTATACCTTTAACCAATGGACAGAAACTGACTTGAGAATTTCACTTGTTTCAAGACCAAAAATTTTGGGACTAGATTCATTGATCTAGCTGAGGTCAGACAAGTTGATTGTGCCCAGGGGGTCAATTTTTTCAATAGGTAAATCATTAAATTAAGGGAATATTGCCCTAGAAAGGGTGGCCCTAGCAAATAATATTATAAACCTACTAAAGACTCAAAGAACATGAGAACTTAAATAGAATCATGATCATCTGGAAATATTGAGAATCCCGTAAATAAACCACAATGTGAAGTATCATGGTCTTGGCAGATATTTCATGTCTAATACTACCTCATAGTAGTTCTCGATAGAAATTATTTTATCTGTCTGAACTTTTACCTTCAGATATATAATAACGTATAATATGTAAGTAATAACCATTATTTGGTTGTTGTGTGGATAAAGTGAGACAGTGTGGCAATAATTAAATGCTTATATGGCAAGATATTATTCTAAGTTTCTCACGGGCATCTGTAAGATAGCTTTTTGTTTTGTTTGTTGTTGTTGTTGTTTTCATTTTTTCTACAGGGAAATGAAATTGAGCTACCCCACTTACTAGCTATCAGCTACCAAAATCCTGGATCAAACCTCAACTTATCACTTACTAGCTATCAGCTATCAGCTAGTGAGTGAGTGATAAGTTGAGGTTTGATCCAGGATTTTGGTACTCGAGTCCACACTCTACAAAAAAACTGCATGTTGGGGGATGGGGGTAGGGAGAAAGGGGCCAGATGGAGGATGGTGGGGGATTATTGGGGTTTTGGTGATGGGCATGGTGTGAAAACATTCATATGTAGAATTCTGACCCTATAACCCCCCGAAACAAATACAATGCTGTAAACCACCTTTACCTCAATAAACATAATTGGAAAAACAAAAACAACAACAACACTCCATTCTACTGCCTCCCTTACTAGCTATGCTATGAAAATACATGCAAGGGCCTTAGCATAGTACCTGGCCCACAATTATGGTAAAATAAACTTATTCATATGACTAATGTTTATTGAGTATCTACTATGTGATAGACACAGCTCTAGACATTGGAAGTAGAGTGAAAAGACAAAAGTCCCTGATTTTGTAAGGGTTACATTTTAGTACGGGAAATCCATAATTAATACATAAATAAAAATATACAGATAATTTAAAGTCATGATGAATATCGTAAAGGGTAGAAAGCACTTCAATAACACAAAGCACGTGTAGAGGGTATAGAGAAGGTCACTTCAGCTTACAAGATCAAGAATGAATTCTCTGAAGGGGTGATAGTTGACCGGAGATGCAAACGATAAAAGAGAGGTTGCTGTGCAAAGACCTAAGGGGGAAATTTTCCACATTGAGGAAATAACACTGCCAAAGCCTAGGATTGGGTGTGTGTGGGTTTGAGGTACACAAAGAAGGCCAATCTGGCTAAAGTGGTTTGGGGGTGAAAGTGAAGACTTGTAAGTTATGATTGGCTAAAATATTAGGAACTAAAGGGCAAAGAAATAATTTAGAACTTTCCTTGGTAAAATGGACCATTTGGGGGGCTTATGGAGAGTAGCGATATCTGATTTAGGCTTTGAGAAGATTACTCTGACTGTTAACTGGAGAATGGTAGTTAGGCAGCAAGGAAACCAATAAAAAGATATAAAAATCCACATTCATGCAGCATTATTTATACTATCCAAGAGTTGGAAACTACTTAAGAACCCACTGACGGGTGACTGGATAAAGAAAATGCAGTACACACACACACGTATTACTCTGCTACTAAAATATTGTACTAAAACGGGAAATATTGCCTTTTGGTACAACAGAGAACTGAAGGGCATTATGCTAAGCAAAATAAGTCAGAAGGAGAAAGACAAATACCAGATCATTTCATTCATATGTGTTACAAGCTAAAAAATAAACTTTTAGTTATAAAACCAATTAGCGGTTACCAGACAAAAGGTAGCAGGGCAGTGGGTAAATCAGGTAAAAGGGGTTAGGTGAAGGATAGATTTGATTTTCAGTGGTGAATATGATATAGTATATATACATGTTGATTTTTGATGATGCATGTGAAACACATAATGTTTAATGCAATGTTACTTCACAAAAAGTGAAAAAAGAATAAAAATTACTTTCAAAATAAAAAAGAAAATGCAAAAGTTGATAATGACTCACACTAGGGCTTTGAGGTACCAAGAAGTGTTCAGATTAAGAGTATCTGGAGGTAGTACTTATAAGTGATGCTAATTCAGTGAATACAGTTTTGAAGGAAAGGGTAAATTAAGGATGATTCTTAAGATTTGGCATAATAACTAGGGCATATTGTAAAGAGGCAGGGAAGGGAAGTGCTTGGGTGGAAAAACAAGGCATCCTGCCTTAGGTATATTAAACATGAACAAATATGCAGCAGCTATCTTCCCTCTACCTTCTGAAGATGCTATAGGAGGAAAATGAAAGTGATTTGCAAATTATCTCCTGCTTTGAATTTAAATTGAATTAAATTGACAGTGCAATTAGATTAGAATTTAAAATTTTGTATTTTTTAATCTGGTGAATCTCTGTGGAAACTATTCTTACAAGATTTTATAGTGATCAGATTTAAGTTCTTAGAGCACATAGGTAGCAAGTTGACTCATCAGTCCTACAAATACCATTAGTTTGTAGCCACAGTCTCTTAGTCTGACTTCATTGCTGTTTGATAGTTGGGACCGCACTGGAAGGCTTAGTCTGGAAACTGAGTAATGAGGGATGGAGTTAGGGAGGAGCTCGAATTGCCCAGACCACCATGACAAAGGAACTCTCATTCTTTCTACCATGAGCCTGCAGTCACTGGGGCAAGAATTGGATTTTCCAAAAAAACCTTTTTCCAAGGCTGGCAATGGGTGTGCCTTTTTGCACTTTTCTAGGGGTAGGAAAAACTGCTAATTACTGCTTCTCTGATAATTTAGCTTAATTTCATAATGTAGGAAAATGGCTGGCTGACTTCCAAAGGTGGTTTGCGCCACAATTCCAAGTCTCCCATTTGTGACTTCATTTTTGAATCCCAACTTCATGTGGGTGTAATGTCCACTGAGATACCAGAAACAGCAGAGCAGACTGGGCCTGCAGAAGCATCAGAAGAATTTTCCCCAGTTCTTTCAGGAATCCAAGGGCAACCAAGATGTGATTTTGGTCCAGGTACTCAATTTAAGAGTGATGTAGGTCAGTGGCTTTCTGTCGAATCCTGAGGGAGAGGAAGAGTCAACATGAGAACTCTACGCCTCCCATTCCATGTCAGCCATAGCAGCTCCACAATTTTGCTTTCTATTTGGGGTTCTAAATTAGGTGGGGAAAAGAATGCTTGAAAAGCACTACTTAGATGAATAGGTCTAAGTCTTTAAAAAGTAAGCTAAGAGATTAGATTCATGTCTTTCCCTAACTTTAATTTACCTCAGCCATATTTTATAGAAAAGAAAAAACAGACTTGGGCAGTGAGGTGAAGAAATATTGTATGCTTCCCTTATCTACATTATCATTTATCTCCATAAGTAGGAAGGGAAGAATAACATATCCTTCTCCTTTTGGCTCTGAGGGTTGGCCTGGATTTTTAAAATTTCTTTTGGCTCTGGTTTAGGCTAGAATCTTCGTCAAGCTCATTTGATCTTGCAGAAGAAATAGTAATAGCTGCTTTGTAGTTTACAAGCATTCTATCGACCCTTGTTGACCTCTGTGCATGTAGTCAGAATAGGTGGACTAGTGGGATTTTTTTCTCTTTCTTCAAGTTACAGATGAGTTTTCAGGATCATGGCTCAGACCTCATCAACATAAAAATATTCCCTCTGGTTATCTTTGTTAGGTCAAGAAGTTATGAATCAGCTTGTGGGTTTAGCAGGATGATTTGTTATTTTCCATGGAAAACTAGAGAGTTCTGTTGGGCAGAACTCTCCTTCAGCCTCTCTTTCCTCCCATGCTTCAGCCCCAGCCATTGTATAATTGGGTTTGCAAAACAAAAAACACAAACATGGAAACGTTTCTCAACTTCACTAACTCACTGGGAACTTGTATTGCATCCAAAAATCCTGCAAGTCCTTCGGGAACCTGGCAGACAGATCCTGGCGTCAACAGGGCACCCAGCTCCAGATGGAGCTAAAGGTCTACAAACAATAGAGCTGTCCAAAAGGCTGTGAGGCTCTGATACCTGGACCTGCTACAAATACCACTTTCAAAGTCTGGGCTGGGGCCTATCAGTTATATCTATAAGCTTTATTTAACAAGGCCACCATTAATGAGGTTCTGTTGTACACTTGTGGAAGCTTTTCTTTTTCTTTTTCAATTTAGTTTCACTGGCCGTGCATCTTAGAATCATTATACCTTATCCAAATTGCTAATGGACTGAACTAAAGTTACCCTGAAGAAACAGCATAAGTGTAGCAGCACCTATTATTAGTTGCTTGGGCTGTAAGGAAATAGTTGCAAATACGCATCCTTTGCGTGCCCTCCCTCCAAAAGACTACTTGTCAACACTTCCTGCATGTCTAGGAGCCCCTCCCCCCAGTCCACACGGGCACTGTATGGGTTCCTTACATGGTGCCACATCTCTAGGTAGAAATAGTAGGCCCTGGGCCTTTGGTGTAGGCCCCCACTGACCACAAATGACTGATATTGGAAAAGATACCAAATTCAAGCCTGTTCACTGGGCTGATTTGTAGTATTTGATATAGTCAGCGATGTAGAGAGGTCCTTCCTGTGTGACTGGAAGATAGAATAAGGACAGACAGAATAAGAAGAACCATTGATGGCTATGTATTTTTTGTTGTTGTTGTTGTTATTTTAAAGATTTAATTGTATTTTTGTTTTTTGTTTTTTGAGGTAACATTGCTTCACAACACTGTATACGATTTAGTGATATAGGTTCACATCTCCTCAGATATGGCACCACACCACACCCAGCACCAAAGCATCCATAATCCTCCATCCATGGCCCCTTCCTGTGTTTGCTCCTCATCCCCACCCTAAGGAGAAATTTTTCATCAAGAGGAAAATATATCAACATTCAGGAGCATCAGAGGTTAGGGGAAAGTAAGGAAAATGACTTCACCTTTCTTGAGACTAGTCCTGTTTTTTAGACTTTGACTTTTGTTGTTCAATTTCTTGTCTTTTCTGTGATTAGATACATTTCTTTCAGCCAACTGGAGTTTTGCTTCCATAACTATCTTTCAAAAAATCTTCTGCGTGCAGAGTGTAATATTTGGGTGAATTTCTCCTTTCAGAGATGATGAGAGATATCACTCAGACCATTACTATTATTTGACTATGAAGAAAAATTTGAAGTACCATAGGCAAGAAACAAACAGCATTATGAAACAGATGAAGTTTACAATTAAATCCAAACTCCTGTTCCTTTAAGAGGTACACTTTCCTAAGCCTTTGACCTAAGCTCACATTGTCAGAATTGATCTAAATTGATTTTTGTTGTTCTGGGCTCTTTTATCCAAAGTGCCTGATTGAGTAAAATAAGCCTAAATCAAATAGGCTTAAGCAAAGAAAGGAATTTATTGTTGCATGTAACTAAAAAGTTCAGAGTAACAAGAAATAAAAGATTAAGAAATGCTCAACTGATGTCATCAGGATTTGCCCCTCTTCATCTCTCCACTTTATTCTCTATATTAGCTTAATTCTCAAGCAGTCTTTCTTCTCCTTGTGGCAAAATGGACACAGTAACTCTAGGCTGAAACTTTTCAATAGTTGAATTTTCCCTCCAAGGGACATTTGACAATGTATAAAGACATTATTGTCACAACTGGGAATGGGGTTGGAGAGTGCTGCTGGCATCTAGTGGGCGGTAGCCAGGGACATTGCAACATACCCTACAATGCACAGAACAGCCCCCTCCCCCACCCCAACCAGGTTATCTAGCCTAAAATATCAGTAGTTAAGGTAAGATTAATAGTTAAGGTTAAGAAACCCAGCTTGAGGTATTTTATCAAGAATGAAAGAGAGCTCAGTCTGGATTATATGTACAACCTGAGGAAATCATTGTGCCAGAATGTTCTATCTTCATAGGCAGGTCTGTATCCCATATTCCCTCTAGTTACAAGGTAGAGGATTAATTACACCCAAATCCTATAAATCTAGAATGGGGACATAGGTGGTTGCTCAAAGGAAAGTATGAATGTTCTTGACAGAAGGGTAATGGATGCATGGCAGTAAAAAACAATAGCTGTCTACTAGACAGTTCTAGCTGATGAACGGCGAATACACTAGATCAATGCATATGAACGTGCCTATGAGAGAACAATGGAGAAGAATGCTCCAGCCCTTGCTGTCCTTTCCCTTTTGATCATGACTGTCTCTAGAGACAGTGTCCCATTGTTTGTTGATTAACCTCAAAGAGTAATACCTGTCAAAGAACTCCAGGATTAGGAATGGTAAATCAGTGGGGGTAGAGTTAGGGCCCATGTAGCACTTTAGAGGGGCTTTTAAATTGTTATCTCCTTCTCTGTCTATGCTGAATCATAGCCACTGCAGAGGCTATTTGGTAGACAGAATTCTAAGATCCCTTACTCTATTTTCACTCTACATGCCCTGCATATTCCTTAGGAATGGGATGGATTTTACTCCAATGTTTAGATTATTGCACAATTAACTTTAAAATAGGGACGTTATGTGGATGGGCCTACCCTAATTAATTGTGCTGATTAAAAGTAGGGTATTTTTTTCCAGTTGATTGGAAAAACAGTCAGATATATAAAGCATGAGAAAGGATTAAAGAGCTGCTGCTGGCTTTAAGATAGAAGACAGGAGGCAAAGACTGGGTCAGCAAAGAAATTGGTATGTCAGTCTTACTGATTCAAGGAGCTGAGTTCTGCTAAAAACCATGAACTTGGAAGAGCACCTAGAAGCCCAAATGAGAACAGCAGCCCTGGCTGACATCTTGATTTCATTCCAGAGATAATTTGAGCTAAGATTCTAGTCACTCTTTGCCTGGAATTCTGATCTAGAGCAACTGAGATAATAAACTTTTACTATATAAATAGCTAAGTTTTTAGTAATTAGCTTTGCAGCAATAGAAAATTGATTTACTAATGTATTAGCTCAAGTTGTTCATTTCCATTGTCAAATAATGCTTAGACCTAGTGTGACAGAATGACAGGTGTTGCAACTCTGTAAGCAACAATAAAGATGGCAGGAGGGCAGAATAAATATGATTTGAAGGAAAAGACAACACATGGACTCAATGTAGGAAGGACAACAGTTACTTTTTCCATCTATGAATTCACTAATGGATAACTAGCAGTGTTGTTCCAACTCCTTTCTTTGCCCTTCTTCTCACTGAACTACAGCCACAAAAAGTAGCCTCAGTTCTCTGGATTTGTCTTGCAGTCTCATATCTTCCTCTTCTAGTTCAAGCCAGAGATTTTCTTTGTCCCTGACTTTACCTAGTAGACTCTACTTTTCCTTCAAGGTCTGGCTCTCTGAAGAGTTCCTTCAGCTAACCAACCCTTGCTACAATCACTGTCTCTGTACATCATATTTCCTTAGTTATAATAGAGGTCTTGAAGGCAGGAATTAAGTCTTGATTAGTTTTCATTCTCATAGCTTCTGAGCACAGGCTCTGGATTATATGCAATTGTTGAATAGAAGTCTGCTCCAAGTCTTGATGAGTTGTCACCACTACAGGCCACTGGTAGGAATGGCTGGGGATAATACTTCTAAAATGGATTTTGATTTAGCATGTCTCTCAGCAGCACGTCCCCTGGTAGAAGCAATGTCTCACTGTCCCAGTTGACGGCATTCCCAGTGAGCTGAAGACTGGATAAGTGGTTAGAGCAAGAACTTACACCCTTGTCTATGCATATCAAGAATATTGAGGGCCTCCCTGGTGGCACAGTGGTTAAGCACTGCACTGTGGAGCTGTTGGCAGCGGTGATGCGAGTTCGACACCCAGCCAGGGAGAGTCCCACATGGCACGGCAGACCTCTCCTGCCTCACCCGCTGCTCCCCTCAGCAGTGTATTTCCGTCAATATGCCTGTTTTGTTCTCCACTCTGTCTCTGGTGAACCCTCTCGCCGCCCCACGCCTCTGGCCTGTACTCCAGCTATGCATAAAAAAAATAATATTGATGTGCAATTCTTGGCTATCAACTTTGTCACAAGGCACATAACCAATTTTTTAATTAATGAAAGACATCAGAGCACCATTTCATAAAGAATTTCCTGTGCTCACTTATCTGTTAACACAATGTCAGTATTTACGTATTTAGGGAGTCTGTGTCTATGCCCCTGAAAGTGTGTGGAGCAGTCGGATGCACCCTGAGAAAGACTGAGAAGACTGCCTAACCCAGATATTATAGGCAGGGATCCCAAAACTCTAGGCTGGCACCTGAGGAGATATTTACTCCAATTAATTTGCTTCATCCTCTGTTGACTACTTGTAAGAAGAGAATTGATCACTCATTCTTAATAGCAAAAAAAAAAAAAAAAAAAAAAAAGAGTAGTTAGCTTAGGTTGTTTAGTGGACTTGGGATTTAACTCAAATATTTTAGCAAAATCTAGCATTCCATTTTTAATCCATTAACACATCACTCAACAAATATTCATTGAGCACCCATGATGTGAAGACAGCGGGGAACAAAAACTAACACATCATTTTACTAGGGAGTTGGAAGTTTACTTCCAGTAAGGAAGAGAGACACACAGGTTAATGTGGAGTTACTACTGCAATAGATAATTATAGAAGAGAGGTTCCTGGGTAATGAGAGGTCATAAGAAGATATGACTGAGTCAGTGAGCTGAAGGGACATTTACATGAGGAAAATGGAAAGAAGAAGGATGAGCATTCCTGGCTAATAGAAGAATGTGCTCATAGGCAACAGGATGTAACACAGTGAGCGAAGGTGCTGAAGGCTAACGCAAGTCCCACGAGCCTGGGAAGGAGTGGGAGTGGGAGGGCAGCACTAGGAGGGTCAGAAGGCATGTGTCCTGTTACAGGGCCTTGGCTTTATCCTCGGGACAATGGGAAGAGCTCAAGGGTTTTCAACAAAGTGAAATGATCACAGTTGCAGCTTTACAACACTTCTTCTAGTTGCTAAGTGGAAACTGGATTGGAGGAAGATGCCAGGGTGGATGCAATAAACCGAGAAGGTAGTTATTTGATTCTAGTGAAAAATGATGGTGGGTTGCACAAGAGGGATAGTTGAAGAGATCATTTCTAGAGGAGTGACTTGAAAAGTATTTACTATGTAGATTTTCATTTTTCCAGGCAAAGCTGTAGAGAACTTGTGTGTTAGGATCAGCTTTAATCCTTAGGTCCAGAATTGAAAGTATGTTAATATAGAGGGAGGGGAGGAGTATTTATGCAAAAATGGAAAACATTAAATAGCTGAAATGATAAGTAATGAAATGATATCAATAAAAACAATAATAACAAATATAAACAAGACATTGCACTAGGCAGAATTAAGGAAGAAAACAATCCTATCTCACTTGACTTACACTGAATAATAAAACTATATAGGCAAGTTCTATAGAATAATTCAAAGCTTGCTATAAGCAGGAATTTGTTGTGCTGTGACTTTCCTTGTTAATTTTTTTTTCATATAGGAACACTTTATTACTAAGATATTATGGAGGATAAATGACCCTTTCTGTTCCTGAAAATAATTCTAGTGGAAGTAAATAATTATAGTCAAGGAAAAGCACATAATTTGAAGTAGTCAGCTTCTAATGAAAACATTCCAAGTCCAACAAGCCGTTTTGTTCCTGTGTTGATCCCTGAGACTCCATTACTATACCACAGAGACATGGGTCTCCTATTTGTCTCTGTGCAGGGGTTTAATTAGCCATGAAGGTGCTTGATGGTGAGGAATCCTGCTTATTCGTGGTGTTTTAACATCTATGAAAAGGAAATACCATGGCTCTCACGTCTGGTCACGCAGCCGTATGTTTCATTCAGAAACACAACTGGGAGGAGGCATGTTCCTTAAATAAATACATCGACTGAAAATACTTGCTGTTGCAGATGAGACCAGAATGGCTGACAATGACTCCTGAGATTGACCAACTCAAATTAGGACATTTTTACATAGGTATTGACAGAAAGTGCTCAATAAATGAGAATATGTAATGACCCTACCCTGAAGCAAATATTTTAACCAGGAAACAAAATTAGAAAACTTTTGAAAATATTGAAATTATAGGCTCATGTTAGGCCACTTGACTATAATTCAAAAATATCTGATATAGATTTATCCCACACATCAAAAATTACATTTTGATGAGAACTGCCCCAATTTGAATTAACTAGTAGACTGGAAAAGAAAGAGAAAACCATATGTGCCTCAACCAACTGTAAAATATGAAACAAAAACTATAGATGTAAAAACTAGATTTTTAGTGCTTTCAACTTCTCAAACCTGTATGGAAAAAGCACAAAGCCATTTTTCATAGGGGCCATTCACTATCTGGTGGCAATTTTAGTAGTGCTGGATCCCTTTTCTGCTGCAGGAACCAGTGACCTGTGTTTGTAGCCAATAGTTGGTTTAGACAATTCTTTTGAGATCTATTGTCTTTTATAGGGTTGTCAGATTTCCAACTCCATTTTTCCTTTATAATTTTGTATATCCTCTTGTCTCTCTTGCTTGTACATGTGAAGTAATGACACTTACTATCCAAGATCATTTGATTGTCTCAAGTCTCTGACAGTAGCAGAAAGAGCAAAACAGAACAGTATGTGGTATAGTCTGTATGTCTCCTGTTGGTAATTCCTTCTTTACTTTGGAGTGAATATAAACAGTCATCTCTCTCACTCTCAGATTTTTAAATAATGAATCCCAAGGAAATTCAGGTTACCCAAGAAGCACTGAAATACGGTAGTCAGGAATATACCCCCAGAATGGTAAGTACCTGGTCCAAAATCCTCATTTTTCTCTCTGCTAGATGTGCAATCCTAGGCAATTAATAATCTTCTCATATTCGTTTTCCCCACCTGTGTGTGGGGGTGGGGGGAAGTGGTGGAGGGTGGCAAGGTATAATTGCTGTGAAGGTTTCACTACTGTTGTGAGGATTACATGGGAAAAAATCTAAAAATTTCCCTGCACAACGCCTGGCATATTATAATCAGTCAATAAATGTGAGCTATTCTTACAAAAGATCAGAGATGCAATTGTTTGAACCCCAGTAGGGAAACACTGGGAGCAAGGCATATAAAATTCTGTATCCATACTAACCTGCACAGATGTTTATTTCCTCTGGCAAGCTCTATTTTGTATGAGAACAAAAAAACAAAAAATTTTGTGGATACAGAAGAATATTTTAAAAATGAAGGGGGTAGGATGTAAGAAGAGTTTTAATCAAGTCGTAGTCAACCAGGGCTATTTTTTGTTTATTTTCAGAATATGAACACCATGCTTTGGAGTTCAGTCCTGATGAATGTGTGAGATATTTAAAAATCAATTCCAGAAACTAAAGCAGTACTGGTCAAGATGCATCGAAGATTAGATTTGAACCACGTAGTCAATTTAAATAGCGTAAAGGTATAAATCTCACTTTATGGTAAGTCAAACAAAACAGAAGGAGCAAGAAAAGCTAATGAAATAATTAAAATTAGTGGACAATAACCAGTTGACAGACAGCAAAATGTCTATTTCTACAGACAAACCAGTTAAATGTAAATATATCTACACATTCATATATGAAGGCTGCAAATGAGCTTGTGATTTTCCTCCAAAGAGCAGGAAATAAAACATTTTCCCAGTGGATGAAATAACAGTCATTTCTGCCAATCTAAGCAAGACAGATTTAAATTTTATATGTGTCCAACTGTTTGTTCCCCCTTAACTAATAACCTGCATGCTGGAAACATTTCAAATGAAAAGGAGTTCACAGCACTGCGGCCCAGCTCTGAATATATCTACCATGCATGTAAACAAGTAAACCATTATGTTTCTTATTGAGATAAAGAATACAATGATAAGTGGGGACTTTCACAAAACAAAGAGCTTCCTATTGCGAGTGTGGATAATTTTCCAGAAATCCCTGTGTTTTGGCAAATCATACCAGATTAATCTATTAGGCATCTCCTTTCATTATCAAATTTCCGCTGCCTATCACAGTGGCTGCCTTATCAAGCACCCCTTTTTCAATAGCAGCCCCATTCCTAAGATTTCACATGCTGGGCTTCCCTGCTCAGAAAACAGGTGTCCCTACTGTTTGCAGGCAGCAAAGGTCTCTGCACAGAAGCCTGGGAAAGGGCACAGCTATCAAACTCTGTTCTACCTGAAGGAACAGGTAACAGAAAACTGTTGATTCAGTGAATAGAACTTAATTGGCACACATTAGCCAAAAGTGAGTGTTTCTTAGAATTAAAATTATTTAAAATTTTCCCACTGCTGAGAAATGCTTAAAAAAGAAAAATGCAGAAAATTGTTTTATAGTAATCAAATGGATAGCTCCAAACAATGGAAGTATTCTTTGCAGAATTCCTTTGCAAATGTAACATAAAACCAAATTCATTCTTAAAAACTAGGCTTCATGATTTATGACAACTTCAGGGAGTTACCTATGAAGTTTAAGCTCTTGGGCACATTGTCTGTATTCCAGGAGAGACACATTTCATAGGTCTACAAAAAGGCTAATATTCCAAGTCAATTAGTATGATGTATCAGGTTTTCTGGTTCACAGTGTCTCCACTTGCCAGCCAGTCTTTTCTTACTTAATAAAATTAGGCACATGATTTCTAACCAGATATTTTGTGCAGTAGGCCAGGGTCACCCACCAACATGGGGCAATGAAACCTACAGCTAACAGAAAACTCAGCTTTAGTGGGGTGATGATGTGCAAAACTATGCACAGTTAGACACCTGGCAGTTTGTTTTGCTGATAGATATTTGGTATCTAGATATACGTCATGCTCAAATTCAAATTTACTTGTAGATGGTCACGCAGAGGCAGGCCATCATTTTGTTTTACTTAGTCAATGCCAGGCTTTCTTTAATTTCTTCTTGTCAAATCAGTACCCTGCAAGTTCTTGTCTTGCTAGTATATCTATGTCCATCTGCTTTCTCCAGTGAGTAGAAAGACTTCATTCTCTGCTCTGAACTTAGCTTTTAAAAACTTGGCTGGTATGTGCTTTACTGTAATGAAATAAAGGCTTTCAGGAAGGCCACCGTATTGACAACCGGAAGATCCGTCAGCCAGCAGCTCTCTGCTAGCTTGAAGTAGGGCTCAGAGATGGGTGCTGGCCTGCAGGGTGGGTAGGAAGCAATTGATAAGCACATGCCTTTGCTTCCGGCCCTCTACAGCACCAGCTTTGTTCCATCTATGGATGATTAAATGGTCTACAGGGCAATTATGAAGTGGAGGAAGGAACAGCCAACTCTCTCCAGGTTTCCTCAATCAGCGTGATTGAATTTCTCAAAGGCAGGCAGCAGTAGCAGAAGCTGTTTCAATGACTTTTCCTGGAAAATGTTCGGCAGCTCAGAATCAAGCCTTTCATTTAACTACTTGCTGTTTCATTTTATTATGTGCAAATTGTGGCTTAATAGATTTACTGTCGCTATAAACGCTCAACAGTTAGGGTAGCCCAAGTGGCTAGTACTTATTAAAATGACTAATATGAACCCAAGAAAAGTGAGAGTTGCGAATTCTAGCCAGAAGTGGAATATATTTTAATAAACAGTATCTTGGCATCCTACACTAGTGTAGTCAAGGAGCAATGTTTTCATTGCCCCTTTTAAGTGATAGAAAAAAATACAAGGTCTTCACTTTGTGGCGTTACTGGGGAATGGAAGAAGCTCTTGAAATGTGTTTAGATAATTATTTTTTATGTCACACTAAAAGGCAAAGTGCTATTACTTAAAAATATTTGTTTAGAAATGTATACAGTATGTATATAAATGCAAGGTTTATAAAGATTGAAAAAAAAACAGTAGATGTTAGAATTCCTTTCTTTCTTGCACATAAAATAGCAGTAAAACAAAAATGTTGTACTTAAAGACCAATATGCTAATTACTATTTCTGAGTCAGCAACTTCATTCTGGGTTCCTATATTTCTTTAAAGATTTATTTATTTATACATACAAGAACTGGGGTGTAGGTCAGAGGTGTGGGTGTGTGTGAGAGGATTCACAGACAAAATGGGGAGCAGAACAGGGAGACTGACTGAAATACACTGCTAAGGGGAGCAGTGGGAGACAGGAGAGGTCTGCTGAGCCATGTGGGTCAGCTCCCAGGGAGGCCCCATTCTGTTTCTATTAACAGTGATCATAGCCAGATCAGAATCTCAATGGTTGTCATTTACCTAGTATAAATAGTGTTGAAATGATCTGTTATTCAAGTGAGACTTTCAAAAATAGTTTATTTTAAATGGTGCAACTAATTTGGGTAATTGACCTGAAGAATCACTGACCAGGTGTTATAATACCATACAGTTTCTGAAGCACAATTTGATATTTGGCTTGGACTCCGACTTAGGCTGCACTTTGGACCTTTGGGCCTCAGGTTTCTCATCTATTAAATGGGGTTGTATCTTCCCTGACTGGCTAATGTCATTTCAAAAAAGTAAAACAGCTTTGACAAAGATGAAGTGATATACAAAGAGCATTTTACACAGTAATGTAATGATAGCACTTTATCAAAAATAAGTCACTGGATGAATTAGACTGGTTGTCTACGTTGATTAGTTGTCAATCATTAGAGGAATTTACAAGGTTCTGGATCATGACACTAAAAATGTAGCTACAAGAAGATATAAACAATTTGATGTGATAAAATCTTTTACAAGTTTTCAAGAAAATCATCTAAGAAATGACGTACACTCATAACTCTGTAATGGCATGCAACCAATTCTAAGTGTGAGCAGCTAATGTTTAGAGACTACTGCCCGAATGCTCAAATCCAGGGGTAGCTAATGTGGGTAGCTATTTCATGACTTGGCAGAACAAAGTGAGTCCTAATTCTATCTGATTTGTTGGGAATGCACACAAATCAGCAAACACCGAATTACAGAAATGTCATATAGAACCTTCATCAAGATAATATAATTTCTTTCGTTATCATTTAGAGTGAGAGAATCTTTTTGCCTTAAATTATATAATAAAAGCTATGGTTAAGTATTAATCATAAGAATCCAAGTTCAAGCCACTGATTTAAGTGAAATAATCTTTAAATATTTAAATGGTGTATTTTTACTACAGAGTAATTTTGTTGACTAATTTGTTTTTCCAAAGGAAATCAACTTAGTATATTAAAGGTTGTATTAAATAATCAGCAAAGTATTGAAGCTGCCAATTGTCTATTTCAACTGATCTTTTTCAACAAGAAGGAAAAAGATGTGAAATTCAAGTCAATTAGATTCCTACCTTTTTGGAATAAGTAGGGAGAGTACATCAGTCACAGAATGTGAAGCTCCTTTTAATAAAGTCATTACTATCTGAATGAGGGTTGGAATTCCATAACTCATCTGGAAATGAATGTGGCAATGAAACAAGTGTAAAGAGTTTGGGTTAAATACGTGTTTAAGGAAAAAACAGTATATTAAATGAGAAATATAAAAATGCATGTTGAGGAATTTACCTTACCAGAGACAGAGTGGGGAGAACAGGCAGATCGACTGAAATACACTGCTGCGGGGAGCAGCGGGTAAGGCAGGAGAGGTCTGCCCCGCCACCACCAAGATATTTTTTTTAATAGATTTTTTTTTATTTTTGTTATTCATATCTTTTACATTATTGTGTGTTCCCCATAAGTTACCCACCACCTGTTCACCCGTGGAGCCATCACCAAGATATTTTTATGTGTATAAAATACTGAAATACTAAAATTAATGGCTGCATATAATACTCTTGTTTACAAATTTTCCATCTTCCCCAAATCAAAGGAATATACTTATTCACTGAGTAACATCATTTGGGGGAAAAAATCTCTTTAAGATATGTCCTTGAAATAACATCTGTTTTGTATAATGTAGGTAAGAGAACAGTCTTTAATTCATCCATCCACACAGTCACTTAAAGTGTAAGAATATATAAAGTATAATGTTATTTGCTGTATTTTTGTTGTGAAACATAATATTAAAATGGTTCAGAAGGACCCACATGTAATTTTAAAATTGCATAGACTTCTACACTTCATTAACAAACTACAGATGTATAGATAATAAGGCTCTTTATTGAGGACTACGTTGTACAGCTGTTAGCACAATGCAGTAAAGGAGGCCATTTGCAAATCTCATCAATAGTTCTACCATTTTCCACCACTTGAATGAAAAGTGATAATGTATAGATCTCACAGTCATTAAGAACTTTCTGTTATTCCTTTAGGATTAATTTGCGTTGACCCAGAATTTTGTATTTGCTTAACACAAGCTGTGGGTTACTTTGATGTTATCTGCTTCTATAAACAGTAATATACAATCCTCTCCTGGGCTAAAACAGCTCTTATTCCAGTGAGAATTGATGGTATTAATCATTCTGAAGTCCAAGAGTGCTGATCATAAATTGCATGTGGGGCCCTCACTCAGACCCTCCCAGGACTCCCATTCATCAGCAATTCCTCTTTTCCACCTGGACATAATGTACAGAAAGAGTAATTTATCTCCAAAAGTGGGCTCTGTGATCTTCTTGATGTCTAAGGGACATGAAAACCATTTTGTCAACAAATAAATATTTATTTTCCTATCTTTTGAAATAAAGATCTAAATTACCTGTCATTTCTAAAGTCTGATTCCCTCAAGTGGCCAGAATGGAAAATGCATGTCAAGTCTTTAAGATTCAAGTATACAAAATAAACTAGAATGATGGCAAATAAAGGGAATAATTTTCCAGCAATTTAAAAAAAGATACAGCTTTAAGTCATGACCAAGTTATCAACACTGAAATTATTTTTTACCATACATTAAGGCTAAAAATGCTAGCCCACAATTTATGAACTGTCGGGTCTGGAAAAATGTCTAGAGAGCATTATTTTTTAAAATGCAAAGCTGCAAAGACCTGCAGAAACATTTAAACAAAAACTGAACAAATAACTCAGCTCAAGGTCAATACAAATCAAAAGAAACTTCAAAAATACACTCCATTGCATAAATGGTTTTAGCAAAATCTCTGCCCCATACTACCCAAGTTCACCATCACATCTGAGAAATGGATGGGCTTATTACTGCATTTTTAGGGAAAACATCCTTATAAAGTATGGACGAAGAGAAGCAACAGGAACAAAAACAAGAAAGGATATTTAGGGACTAGATGAAACCAGTAATTTCAAAATGGATTCATTTCTCTATATGATTTCATTTTGTAACTCCATAAATGAAAAAAGGCAAAGGAATACACACAGACTCAAATTCTTGAACACAGACATTTCTGCAATATTTCTGTTGTCTTCTAAGCTTGGATTTGTGAATATCAAAGCTTTCCTTGTTTCATTATGAACATGTTGTTTTAAAATTTTCTAGGCTCCAGTGTGTGTTTATTTTATATAAAGCACCTTAGAATTCAATACTTAAAATGCTGGAACAACAAAAATACAAATAAATCATTGCAATGAGCCAAAAAGATTCAATTTAAGAAAAATCTTAAAGATTTTTGTGAGGGTATAAATGGAAGGGATTAAACATGTTGCAAACACAATCTTTTTATTTACTAAAACCATAAATCTCAAGACTTTTCTTTTTAATGTGATCAAAAAAATAAAGAATAAAATATATGATTCCCAAAATTATTTCATAGACCCACCATTTGTCTCCTCTGGTTTATTTTGTGCAGTTATGTTATCAGCATTCAGTTTTCTTTGTATTACTGTAGTTCATCATTAGAAGGGTTGAAGGACTCACGTTCCTGTGTTAACATGTGTCTGAGTTTACCATTTACAAGTTGCAGTGTTCAGCTAGTTGAACACTGGTTGGCAGCGAGTGAAGTATAACACAAGTATTCCTATTCCTGTATAGCCCCTGTTCCCTACAGGTTGTAATTTGAATGATACAGAGAACCAAATGTCTTCCTGAAACAAAGGCTATGGTGTTTGACATTCTATTATTAGAGATGTCTCCTTTTGGATTCTTCTGCTTCACATTGCTTTTACAAAGCATAAGTCCTGGAAGGCACAACTGTTTTTATTAGTGTACCCCAAGATGCTGGGGTGAGGGAGAGAAGGAAGGAATACTAGAATACTGCATGACTCCTTCACAGATCTGTCTGAGAGTCCTTCCCATTCTAGCCACCTCCTATTGCTTCCCAGATTTCTGCCAGTTACTGTTCTACATACATCCAATCATCTCAGCCCACTGTTATCTTCCGCCTCTCCATGAATAGCCACAAAGACATACATACAAGTATGTTACATTTTAGTGAACTTCCCATCATGCCAGGCTCTTTCATTTTCTTTATATCATTTCTTTATACCATTATTTTTTCAGTCTGCTGTTTTTGCTGATTAAACTCCTACCCATCCTTTAGGACCTGGTTCAAGTGACACAATCAACAAAATCTTTCTAATGCATTCATTTAATCAACAGATACTAATTGAGTAACTTCTACATGCCAAGAATGTCATTTGTGAGGGAGAGAATGGTAAGCAATGAAATACCAGTTTTTTGAGAAGATTAGAAGTCTAGTGGGAGAGACAAATACTCATAAATTAATCATCCAGAAGAATCAAAATTGCCCCTGTGTCAATGCTATGGAAGAGAGTTTCTCATAGCCATGAATACAGTGACACAGTTGGACCCACTGAAGCAGTCAGACAGAATTTCTGCACAGGTAATGACTGTGATAAGAGTAGGACAGATTCAAATTAATAGATGAAGAGGAGCAGGGAAGAGTTTTCTAGACAAAGGAAAGAGCATGTACAAAGGTTGGGGTGGGATGGGTTACAGCAAGGAGCAGAGTGAAAACATCTCAGAGTTGATTTCTTTTTGATTTCATCAAAAAACATGAAATAAAAGGTAAAAAATAGATAAATCAGACATAGTAAGAATGAATAATATTTTCATTTCCAAAAATACTATGAAGAAAGTAAAAAGACAACCCATAGAGTGGGAGAAAATATTTGCAAGTCATTTATCTGTAAAGTGACTTGTATCCAAAATGTATACATGTATAGAGAATGTATAAAGAATTATTACAATTCAATAGTAAAGAGACAAGTTAATTAAAAAGAAGAAAGTTACCTAGATATTTCTCCAAAGATGTTATGCAAATGTCCAATAAGCACATGCAAAGATATTAAATGTCATTAATTAGTAGGGAAATGCAAATAAATACCATGATGAGATACCAATTTACATCCACCAGGATGACTATAATAAAAAGACAATCACAAGTGTTAACAAGGATGTAGAAAATTGGGACCTTTATACATTGCTCATGGGAATATATGAAATTGTGGGTCTATTACAGGAAACAATTTTTCATGAAAACCTAAATATACCCTTTTCATGTGACCCAGAAATTCCATTCTTTGTACATACCTAGGATCAGTGAAAATATATATTCATATAAAGACTAGTATTATGTTTATAGTAGCTTTTGATAATACCACCCCTCCCATAAAAGCTACCCAAATATCCATCAACTGAGAAACGTACAAAAGGTGGTCTATTCAGAGAACACGTCTACAAAAAAAGGAGTACTAGTATATGCTTACAACATGAATGAATGCCCCAAACAATGCCCAGTCAAAGAGAGCAGTCAGAAAAAGGCTTATATTATATGACTATTAATTACATGAAGTATCCAGGAAAGGCAAATTTATAGAGATAGAAAATACATTAGTGGTTGCCCTGGGTTGGAGGTTGGGACTGAGGAATGAGGTTTCCTTTTAGGGTGAAGAAAATGTTCTAAACTTAGGTTCTGGTGATAGTTGTATAACTCTGTAACTACACTAGAATTTTTTTAATGGCACATTGAAAACAAGTGAACAGTGACTTTTCAACATGTAAATCACATCTCAATAAAGCTGTTCAGAAAAAGCATAAGTCTATATGGCCTGAACCCTAAGAGTGTGGGGGGGGGCAAGAACTACAGAGTGGGTTGATGCATGATCTTGTTGACCAAAGTGTTAAGGAGCTTTGCCCAGATGCTCAAAGCAGTGAAAAGTCTTTTTTCCTCTGTGCTCACCAAGTCAATAGTCCAGGTTCAGTATGCCATACTCAGTGATGATTTACTCATTGTTCTGTATCAGTTTCCCCCTTGGCCCTATTTTCCTGTAGCACCACTGTGAGTTTTGGAAGGCAAGAATGATGACTTATTCCCTGTATTCCCAGTACCCAGAAATCTCCTGGCATTCAACAGGCTCTTAGTGTTTATAAGATGAATGATGGTGAAAGGAGTATGGGAATATAGGGGAAATTCAGTCTCAGATCTTTCAGTCTCCATCTCTTTCTGCTAATTTGATAGACCTGTTGTCTTCTGTCCCAGTCCATTTGCAAATGAAATAATAGTTATCTAAGCTGGGGCAGCTGTATCATCATCATACTAACTACTTTGCTCTAAACACTTTTAGAACTAAGACATTAGGCAAAAACCAATCAATAAACATTATTTGTGTTAAGAAACTACTACAGCTGTAAAAACATTGGGAAAAAATCCAATTTAGGTATTTCCCAAATTTTGTATATTTTCTGCTTGAAATCTTAATGGATTCGTAGGTTAAATATGATTTATTAAGCCAAAACATGGGTAAAACTGATTACGTTACCTAAAAATTATGTTTAAAGACAGATATAATAGTATCAGAGTAAAGCATCAGTTTTAAAGAGGCAAATATAATTGTAATAATTCATTTTAAAGGAAAAAGAGAGACAAACTTATCCATAAAATATTTAAAAACTAACCTAGGTCAAAGTAACCTCCAGTCTATACGCTAGAGGAAGTCTGTGTTCAGTCCAGTCACACAAGTCCATGAAACCTCAATGATTCTATACAAAAAATAAAGACTATAAATTGTTGTATAAAATTACCAATAAAAAACACAAATTAATAATAATAACCTACTTGAAAACTAATTGATCATACCTTTTCCCCATTCTTTTATTTATTGAGTTCATTTTGTATGGATTTGAAAAAATCCATTAAGTATACTAGACAAAAAAAGAATAATGGACATCAAATGAATTTTTCTGTGTTCTCTTAATTGCTTTGCTAAAATCTCTGTTGAGTCTAGACTCCTTGAAATGGAGACCTGGAATTCTCCAACATACATTGCTTAAGTAGTTTGCCCTGCAGTGTTTCTCTACACAAGATTCCTGATTATTGAGCACAGACAATGCCAGACAGGCATTGAAAATAATTTGTCTAACAACCATCTCAATCAAATGTTCTGTTTAATTTTTTGAACAGTCCAAATTGACCAGCTATCGACACTGACTGACTGTTTTTGCATTTGTATCTAGGGAATAACCATTGGCAAACTTTTTGATTTGCTGTAACAAACTGGGCCAAGATGTTTATTGTTTTAGCCAATACAATTTTCTATCTTATATAAGTAATCTGCCATTTTCAAACCTCTTCAGTAGATTTTGTAGAACTTTTTCCAATTTGTTTTTCTCATTGAGCTCTACTTACAAAGGCTGTCTGATGTTCTAAGGTTTAAATGTTTTTGTGTAATTTGAAAGGAAAAAGAGGTAAAAATATGCCTCTTTTATGTTGCTATCACTTAAAAATAAAAGCAGATTTCTCTTAGACTAGACCCTTAGCCACAAATCATTTTTGGGAAGCATCAAACAGTAATTTAATTTCAAAAGAAAATTTCTTGGAAAATGACATGTCATTATGATTGTATTGCTAAACAATTTGGAATCTGTCTATAGCATAGAGTTTTTATAAAGTCCAGGTGCAGTTTTAAATATTTTAACTTTAATAATTTAGATTAGAGGTATGATATAAACCATCTGCATCTTCTTGCTTGTAAGCAGTGAATTTCTTTTTCTCACAATTGGCTTGCACTTAAGTTCTGTAAGACAAAGGGTTAGGGGCAGCTAACCTCCCCATGTATGGTAGCCATATTTTGTAATAGAATTTGAAATAAGTATGTATTGTGCAAAGTTTTATAATGTGACTGTAAACTTTAATAAATCTGGTTTGAGTGCTGTTTAAAGGATATTGTATATTTTTTAACTCGTTTTAATTTAAATGTCAGGAAGATTTTATGAAGGTACGATATTTCAAATTACAAAGGTTAAACTTTTTTTGGTAGTAATAAATGTTCATAATTTAGCAATTCAGGTATTGAGACTAGTCCACCCAAACCTGGTAATATCTCAGGCTATTTGGTAAGAAGCTTTCTTGAATGAATGCTTAAAGGTGTCACTGGAATTGGCTGTAGGGCAGAGGTGACACAATGGTCCATGAAATTTCTTGGCTTCTGTTTCAATGCAGGTAATTAGCAAGTTAAGATAACAGAGTTTGCACATTTAGACATCTCATTAGGATCCAGGAAAAGAATTACTTAAAGGGAAGCCAGAATCTAGTACTCAACTCTGCAGCCTTGGACCACCTTCAGCAAGTAGGAGACAAGATTCATGTGGCAGGATAATGCTTATCAGGATGCAGTCAAATATCATGGAGAACCATTTAAAAGAGGAAGCACTAGTGTCAGCAAATGAAGCAAAGGTGCTGAGTCAGCAAGCTGAATCAGTAGTGAGGCAAAAGTCACCAAAAATGGGAAGAAATCAGTGAGTGAGACAGTGCTCGATGTTATACTACGCAATCTCACAACATTCCAACCCACCCACGCCCCTTGGTGTGGTTGGCCAGCAGTATTTCTTATGAAATATTTACAGACTGGTTCTTTTGGGTCAGATTGGAGTATGGGCCAAGCAGCCACTCTGCAATGCTGGGCTTTGTGTGCTTGTGGATTCCTGTATTCTTAAAGCTTACACCTCCATATGCCAGACACTGCAACTTTCAGGTAGGGATAGCCAAGACTGTTAAGTAAAAGGGAATGTCTATTGGAAAGAACAATTCAGCGACTTTATGCGATGATGAGTTCTGGGTTAATTTTAACATGTCAGGGAAAAAAATGATCCTGCCATGCATGATAAAGCTACTTTGACAGCTCAGTGGAAGTTTAGTATATGGTACCTGGCAGCAGCCTGAACTTAGTCAGCGACATGAAGAGAGAGCTTGGCACACATCTAGTTCAGGAGGGACATAGATTCTCAAATGAGAGCTCACTACTGCCCAAACACCCCAACAGAATTCAAGGTTATGACATATATGGTGAAGGCACACTGCTCAATATAGAACATGACCATTTAAGAGCTATGTTATATTGTTATTATATAGGAATGTGCACCTGCATGTGAACTTATATGCACATACATGTAAAGACACACACAGATTGTGTACTCACATGTTTATATATATATACATACTTTAATGTTTTTAATGATTTTGCCATTAGAAAATATGATAGAAATTAAATGTAATTAATACCCCTTTAGTTCTGAAAATGTTGCAGAGTGGGATACATTTATCTGTAGAACAATACTGAAACTTCAGGAAAAACACTTCAGTTCAATAAACATCTTTCAAACACCTACTATGCACAGAGCAGGGATCATAAAAAAGATGCATAAAACATAGGCCTTGCCAGAATCTAGCAGGCCTCACTAGCATCTAGTAAGAGAGAAATAATTATGTGTGTATATAAAAATATACACACGTGTATATATAAATATATGTATATATAAAATATATACCACATACATATATATGTAGATAGGAATGATTTCAGTAGAGGTGCTTGCAAATGCTAATAAAGTGCGGAGGAGGGTTTGTTCTAGAAATAATTTTGTGAAACATCAATACTGTATCCTCTCATGTCTGTCAACTTTCTACCTAATTCCTAATGCAGCAGTAAAATAACTGAAGCTATCCAGTTTAAATCATTGCAGTCATTGTAGCTTGGAGTATAGACACATTATGACAAATAATTCAGAGTTTAGACTCATTCATTGGAAAGGTCAAACTTTATATTGAACTTTCTCTTCTCTCAAGGATTTGTTGATCAGTCACATCAATAAGTTGTCTGGATGTTTGATTATTGCCTCTGTTCCTCTCTGGGCTTTGTGAAATGCCTTGTTCTACAAGGTCTAATGGTCCTGGCCTCTGCCTTACAGCATTTCCTGCTCCTGTACCTGGTCTCATCTTCCCAAGGGCAGTGGAATCACCTACTGTCTGAGCTCTGTGTTCCAGCCAGGTCTCACTACTTTGCATCCTCCTCTTCTCTCTCAGCACTGAGCACAACCCCTCCTGTGTGCAGGGGGACACACATGGATTCTCCCCCAAACTGAGTTTAAGGTACAGTAGATAGAGACTGACATTTTGGGCACTCTCACCCTAAAAATACTCTACTTTCATATTTCCTTTATTATGACCAACCCACAAAGGAATAGGAAATACTATGAGGCAAACTTCTCTAAGAATTCTATGTGGGAAGCAAGGGCAAAGTCTCTTCTGCTCTCAGTATTCTGATATAGAACTTCACCTTGGAGTTTCTCTTGTCCTTCCTAAGGTAAAAACCCAGAGGTAGGTGCCAAGGAACACACTCAGTGGTAATCTGGGTTTCCTCTACCTTTATCTTCAGCCTCCATCAGTCAGTCTTGGAAGGACTAAGAAAATTGCTTCACCTTCACATCTAGTACACTCCTTTTCTGATTTGGAGTAAAGACTCTCTCTTGATATTTAAAGGGAGTGTTTGGAATGCAGGAACAATATTTACTCTTGAGATCCAAGCCCTTACATATTCAAAAATATTTGATTTTAGATCTGTGTATCTTTATTGTCTAAAATTGCCTCCAAATTTTTGGTTATATCCATTCTCTCTTGAAGCAATAATTGCTATAGAGCAATAGCTGTCTAGTGCAGCTATCTGGTAATCTGTGTCTTTCCTTGTCTGAACTATTTTATAACTATATAATTATTATAGTTTTATAGAATAGTTTGAAGACTGGAAGTGTGATACTACCATTTCTCCTTTTTTGTCAGGATTGCTTTAGCTATTCGGGGTCTTGTGTGGTTGAATTTCAGTAATGATTTTTCTATTTTTGGAGGAATGCCATCAAAACATTGATAGAGGTTATGTCGACTCTGTATATTGCTTTGGGTAGGAAGGTCATTCTGACAGTGTTGATTCTTCCAAAGCAGGTAATATCTTTTCATTTTTTTCTGTCTTCTTGTATTTCTTTTAACATCTTAGAGTTTTCTTTGTGTAGGTTCTTCTCTTTCTTTATAAGTTTACTCCTATGTACTTTTTTTTGTGTGTGCGATTGTACATGGGATTGTTTTCTTAATTTCTTCTTTTTCAGTTTTTGTTTCCGTATTAGAAAGCAATTGGTTTTGTGTATTGATTTTATAACCTGCCACTTTGTTGAAATGATTGTTTCTGTTAGTTTTTTGGTGCAGTCTTCAGGGTTCTCTATGTATGTTGTCAGCAAGTAATGATTAATTTATTTCTTTCCTAGTTTGAATTGCTTTTATGTCCTTTTCTTGCCTAATTGCTCTAAGATTTCCAAAACTATGTTGAATAGTAATGTTAAAGTGGACAAACTTGTCTCTTATCAGATCTTAGTGGAAGATCTAGTTCAGGTCACTGTTGAAAATTTTAGTTATGGGATTGTCATATACTGCTTTCATTATGTTAAGTTCCACTTACTTCCAGTTTTTTGAGGGTTATCATCATTATGCATGTTGATTCTTATCAAATGTTTTTTTGACATCTATTGATCTATCTTAAAGACTCAGACAAGTATTATAAAAAAATTACAGAAGTTTCATGTGATGTCTTTTTACTCTATTTGTCAACACCAGGTGGTGCTTGTGTTGAGAGATAACATGTTTTTACATTGCAATTTCAAAGCAAAAAACCTGTGGAACTCAAGTCATATATGTAATTTTATAGAGAGCACCCCTACCTCCAAGTAAGACAGTTATCAGAAAAGAAAAAGCCTATAGGATTTCTAGACATATTTTAAGGAGATTTTTCAAAGTAATTTTTTTTTGTTGAAGTAGCACTGCATTATAATGTTTCAGGTGTGCATCACTGAAAGTCAACATATGAATATTCACTACTAAAAGTCCAATTCCAAGTAAATTTTTATGTTGTGCCTTATATAGTAAAAAAATTACTGTGATTAAGATATGGGCAGAAATACCTCCAATTTCTATACCACATAATTAAATGGAGATGAGGGAAATTTTAAAAAGAGCTTATCAGGATCATTTAAAATTATCTCTAAAAATAGTTTGGTTAAAAGTATCATTTCAAACTTAGATTTTAGTGAAAATTCCCAAAATAACATCACTTTTATCCAGAGATAGAACAAAGAAATCTTTGAGAAAAACAACAATTCAGTAATGTCATTTGTTGGCATTTTACAGTGTACTAAATGCCATGTTTATTCAACCACATATCACATAGATCTCCTTACCTTTAAAAAATTCACAATTATATGCTTCAAAAATTGTTGAAGTTTGATAACCAAACCTAACCACATGTGTCAATTTATATTTTTAAATGAATTTTGAAAAATTCAAAGGGCAAATAAGTGAATCTCATAAGAAGTATGATTAACCAGTCCCAGTATGGGGTTCCTGAAAGGAACTGCATAATCTGTCTCTGGAATTCTTTACAAAAAGGAATGAGCCCAATACTCCTGATTTGGGATACATGGATTAAATAAGTTTAGAGATATTAACTGTCTACAATTCTCCATTTTCTGGTCCAGTAGGAGAGGGAGCCCTGTGGTAGATATTAGTGATTATGAAGACCACAAAGTCATTCTTCTTAGCTTTTTTAAAGTTAGCATGTGGAATCCCTTGTTCTCAATGAAAGTATACCCCTCCTCAGACCCAAGGAGAAAACTCATGACTGGTTAATCCACATTGGTGTAAGTGAGCTGAGGCTCTCTAGCCCCCTTAGCTATTATAGGTAAGGAAGGGCATGACACTAAATTCCATCAATGAGATACAATGGAGATTCAGTGCGACTACAGAGTCAGGTCTTGGTGAAGAAAGCTATTTCCCTTTGGCCATCTCTTCCTATTTAGGTTGCTGGCACAAGGTCATGCTGACTGGAAGGACAGCAGTCATTATATGACCATAAAGCAAAATGCTGACATGCTGAGGATGATAGGGCAGAAAGACATTAGTACCCTGACAATATTAGTGAATTACTGCACCAAATCTGAAATTACCCACCTCTGTCCAGACCATTTATATGAGCTAACTCATTGTCTTTATCGTTTAATGTCACTCTCAGTTGGCTTCTCTGTTACTTTCATTGAAAACATTTTAAAAATTTTTTAGCTTTAATTTATTAACACATGTCCAGTTTTAATTTTTATGGACTAATTTTCAAGAGAATGAGTATGTAGAGTATTTGGTATCATCATTTATATTCTGCTGAGCAAACCATTTTGTACTACAGAAAGAAGTGGAAACTGTGGGAATGGAACCAAAAGTGGCCATTTGTTTGCTTTTCAAGGCCAGGCCCAAGGCAAACTTCACACCTGATGATCTGTGCCCTCCCTTCTCATTGCTGCTCTCCTAGGTAGGTTTCAGTGTCACCATATATATACTTTTTAAGATTTTATTTACTCATCCATACAAGAACTGGGGTATAGGCCATATTTGTGGGATGGTGAGAAGATTCACCAGAGACAGAGTGGGGAGCAGAACAGGCAGATCGACTGAAGTATAGTGCTGAGGGGAGCAGTGGGTGAGTCAGGAGAGGTCTGCTGCCCCATATGGGAAGATCCCCGGCTGGGGATGGAACTCCTGCTGCAGTGGCTGCGGATAGCTTCATAGGTTGAGACTTAACCCGCTGCGCCACTGGGGAGGCCCTCAGTGTCACCATGTTTTAAGGTCCCTACATAGACTGTCCACTCTAACAGGGTTCTACAGACTCTTCCTATTATCCTGTTTTCAAAAATTGATTAATACAGCCTAATTAGGGGCCTCCCTGGTGGCGCAGCATTGAGCGCTGCGCTGTGGAGCTGTTGGCAGCGTGCGATGCGAGTTCGAAGCTCAGTCAGGGTGAATCCCACATGGTGCGGCAGACCTCTCCTGCCTTGCCCACTGCTCCCCTCAGCAGTGTATTTCTGATCTGCCTGGTCTGCTCCCCACTCTGTCTCTGGTGAACCCCCTCGCCGCCCTGCACCTCTGGCCTGTACCCCAGCTTGTATGTATAAATAAATAAAATCTTTTTTAAAAAAATACAGCCTAATTATAGACAAAAACATCCAGTGAGTAATAAATACTATTCCCTTGTTTTCAAATATATTTCCTCTCTTGTGTAATGTGTAGAAATAAATTTTTATGGTTAAATTAAGTTTATGTCTACTTTGTTTTCTAACATTTTTCATTTAATATAATTAAAAGTACTTATCAAGTTTGACTAATTTGTTGTCTTACTACTATTCAATTTACCTTCAAAATAACCCATTATTTTTTGGTAATATATTCATTTTCTAATGTACAGACATTGGAGTTATTTCTGAATTTTGGCCCTTCTTGTACTATTAATATGCTTTAATCATTGTCCTTTTTATTTGAGGTATTCATCTCTTAAAGCAAATTAAATAGAAAAATCCTCTTAGGGTAGCTGTTGGTGCTTAGCACATAGGAGGCAGCCAATAAGCAAATGAATGAGGAGTGTTCTTGAGTGCTAAAGTAAAGGTGTGAGTACACTTTATAATATTAAATACAAACTTTCATAGTGAGAATCTCTTTTCTCTTTTACACATTATAGAAAATTTGGTAAATATAGAAAGATACAATGATAAATAATACAAACTACCCATAGTATCAAAGATAATTTTCAACATTTAACACGGATTTAAAGATACAATGCCAATAACTGTCTATGAAGGAAAGAGCACACTGGTAGAAAGTTCTGAGCCATGGAGGGCCCTGCGGACATTTAAGCTCTTCAGGACTGCATTTAATGCTCTTTGTGTTTGTGCTGATTTTTCAGGGGTACATGGTTTGTTAACCATGGCTACTTTAAGTTAATCACCCATTACCAGATATCTTGTTAAATGGTTGTGTTTTCAACAATCTTTTTGAGGGCTCTAGGCAGAAAGGAAAACCCAACTTAATTTTTACAGTTTGGTTCTGTATGTTTTATTCATGTGGTCATTCTATGCCAGGATGGTATATAATTTAAGAGATTTGGACACTGATCTTTTCAAGGAGGATGGACTGAGTAGAGAAGAGAAAGAAAGTAAGAAAAAGTTGCTGAGCTATGGAAGAGATCAGGATCTTTTCTGGCAAGTCAGAGGGAGTTTTAGCAATTGGAATCACAATTACTTCTGCAGCTGGCATTTTGGTTTCATTGGGAGAGAGGAGTTTGTGATGTTGCAGGTTCCAACAAAGCCACACTGACTAGTGGAGGTGAAGACTGTAATGTCTGACACATTAACAAAGGAAGAAAACCCATGGCAATCAACTTTGAGCAAATTTTTGACTTTTGTCTTTCTGTGGTGGACAACATACCCCAAACTGAAACTACTAGAATTAACTTCATTTCTCCAAACTGCTTATCTGCTGATCTACCATTTTGTTCAACTACTTCTCAACAAACTTCAAACTTCACTTTAACTGAATTTGCACGCTTATGACATACTTCTGAAAGTGGTCCGAGTTGGAGTCTAAGCCCCTTCTACTGGAGAACACAGAAAATAAGAATGCATTATGTAACTATCTCTTGAATTTCATGTCATACTGAGAGAGTCCATGTGACTTGTGTAGGGACAGAATGCATTTCTCTTCTCAACTCCCTACTCTGAGAATTTTTTTTTATATAACAATATTGTAATTTTATGATGGTCCTCAGGGGAAAAGTAAACCCATTTTAGAAACAGGGGCAGACAATCTCCGGGGAAGAAAAAGCAGCAGAAGACCATAAGGAAATGTGATATTTCCAGGAATTTCAAAATGTAGCTTTTGTATTTGATGTATCACTGAGATTAGAGGCCCATCTTTAGTTTCAAACCTGCTGGGTAACTCTTTCTATCATTAGCCAATAAAAGTCTCCTTGGTTACATTTTTGTGGTATATTCCCAGGGTTATAGAGTTTCTCCGAATTCTCTCTCACCCCCCACCAAGGCTCCACTGCCTAAGGAAGGAAGGAGTTAATGCCCTTGACCATCAGCAAAAAAGTTACAAGCAGAGGGAAAATACATGATTGAAGAACTGAACACTGAACACATATAGAGATATTAAAAGAAAGATCCCTTGAGCTAGCAGACCATAGGACAATGGATCAGCAGTTTTAGAATCTATTTCTGACTCCGTCATTGACTCAGGATACTGGGAGAGTCCAATGTTTCTGTTTTACAAAATTTTATTGCACTGTCATGGCAATTATTTATTTGGTATAAATGATGCTTACTGTGCACTCAGAATCTAGGGACTTTTCATTAGAGCTAAAAGTAAAATGATTTTTATCTTCAAACAAAACGGAAGAATATGTATTTAAGTGGTCATCAAAAATATTGCTGAAGACATATATAGTGGTAAAGAATTAGGATATGTTACAAGAAATTTTCATGTTAAGGCTCCTGCAAAAGTCTTATTTATTTTCACTGTAAGTATGTACATTTAGAAGTGGGGTTAAGGTTTATAAAAGATCTTTTCCAAGACCCAGAACTTAATACACTTTGTTGCTTTAAAACTTTAGGTAAGTAGTATCTCCAGTTTACAAATGGAAAAGTTGAACATGGAAGAATTTAGAAAGCTGACTAAAAGGTTCCTGTCTGGTAGCTCTCAAGCCTGCCCCTAATGCCTAAAATTTCATGGACCTAAAAGTATTTCTCATAGGTGAATGTGCATACCAAGCAGTCAGCATTGCTTTCCCATTTTTTCCTCCCTAGTTCTACTTTATTTATTAAATTCTGAGGTTATATCTGGAGATATAGGGGTTTCCAGAGTGCCCTAAGAGTCAATATGCATGAGTGACACACTGATTTTCTAATGAATATGAAGAGTCTTCTAAGGAAAAGCAGGGCTTCGTTTTCTTTAGTAGAGGGACTCAGGCTGAGGACAGCTCAAGGGACCTTGGGTTTCCCATTCTTTCAGCTGTCTTGGAAGAATGTTACTCCCAACAGGTGATCTGTGAACGAGCAGCCTTCCCTCTTCTGTCTCTGCTTCTTTTATATAGTTGAGAGCTGAGTTTATCACTCATTCCGAAGTCCAACAGGGATCTTCAGGACTACCAAAGCATTATAATTTCACTTGCCTGGAGCAGAACTTGCTCCGACAGCATCTGACAGTTTGCCATCTTGCCTTTTGATTATGCGGCCATACTGTGTATTTTACACACAAGTCCTATTTCGGTAACAAATACAATTTTGGGTTAAAAAAAAAAATGGAATACAGTTTTTAACCAGAGGAGCAGGGGATACTATATGAGATTTTTTTATATGTATATATTTTTATTGTTATTTATGTCTTTAACATTTTGTATTCCCCTTGGGTAACCCACTACCAATTCACCCGTGATCCATCTCTGTGGTCCCTTGTGTTCTTTTCTACTCCATTTTGTGCCCTTACCCGCCCCTCCCCCCCGCCTCCATGAGTGTCTCTCTCCTATTTGGTTTCTTTGTAGTCCTGTTATAAGTGAAACCATTCGATATTTTTCTCTTTCTTTCTGGCTCATTTCACTGAGTATGATCCCCTCTAATTCCATCCATGTTGCTGCAAATTGCATGTGTTTATCTTCTTTGAATGCTGAATAGTATTCCACTGTGTATATGTACCACATCTTCTTAATCCAATCATCTATTTTTTGACATCTGGGTTGCTTCCATACCTTTGCTATTGTGAACAGTGCCACAATATATAAGAGATTTATTGCAAGGTACAGGCTTAGATGATGATGGAGCCTCACTTAGTGAGTCTGAAATTCATAAGGCAGACTATCAGTAAGGGCACTTGGAATTATGTATAGGCTGAAACTGTGGTCTGAAGGTAGATTTTATTCTTCATCAGTTCTGCTCCAAAGGCCTTCCACCTACTGAATCAGGCCTACTTGCATTACTTTAGACAATCTCCCTTATTTTAAGTGGCTTTAGTTACAACTTGCAGAATTCATCACAACACCTAGAGCAGTGTTTGAGTAAATAAATAGAAACTGGAGTCCAGTCAGTTTGCCCAACCAAAAGATCACTGCAAACATGGAGTACTTTCAAGCCCTAGCCAGGTGAGCAATGGAGGGGAGGGGTTAGGAGGGACAAAGGATGGTAAGTGAGAAGTCCCACAGGAAGTGGCCACAGTAAGCAGAGCCAGGTAGGTAGAGTCCTTTCGTTGGGTGACCTGGTTCTCCTTTAGTCCCCTTTAGCTCTCAACAAGTACTCAAAAGACATTCGATGTTTGTAAGGAGAGTTATAATTATATATAATTATTATAATAATTATAATTATTCTGGCTCTGTGATGACATGATAGGAAACTAAGAGTCAGTTTAAATTAAATATGAGGTAAGTTGTAACAGTGTCTATATTTGTTCTAGAAGATAGACACTGAATTTAAAAGGGATTTATGACCACAGACAAAACAAATAAGCATGTAAAAATACTGGTGGAGAAATCCAGAAGGAAAATACTAGATAGATTTCAATGATACCCCAATATTTCTTCAGCAAGCATCTTTTCCATTGTATTTCAAAATCTATAGCCTTTCAGTCAGATAAGTCTATTAATTAATACTATCTTTCCTTTCCTGCCTCCTGTTCTGAGATATTTCTTCTATTGTGCATATCCTATCACAAGGACTTTGTATCCACTTTTTGAGTGGGGAATTCTCAGCGGAATTAAAAACTGGATGTATGAACTCAGAAAATGAGGAAGGCATTTGGGGGGAGACATGATCTACTCTGTAATTTCAAAGAAACTAACAAAAATTCTATATTCATTAGCAAAGAATTCACCCGGACTAACAACAACAACAAAAAAAACCTTTTCAACTTCTTTGCTAAAATTATATTACTTCTTAGGGGGAAAACTAGTTGGAGAAGGCAAATGCTATAGACTGTGATAATGAAAAGTAATGGGAAAATATTAATCAAATGAAAGCAGTAAATAGTGAATAGATGACCTAAGAATTGCCGATTACACTGGTTAACAAATTTTTACAAGAGTAATGTTACTGAAATAAAATTAGTCATTTCCTATCAATTTGTATGTGCTCAACACAAATATGGCAGTCAAATTCTAATTTTGGCACTAGTTTTTTTTTGTAATCTGCAATAAATGAATGTTTGCATTATGAAATGCATGCCAATAGTAATAGGCCTATGGTTAATACCTGTAAAAAATCAAGTCATAGACGACTGCTTAGATTTCTTCGCTTGTCTCTTGTACAGCTGTTCAAGAGCATCTCTGGGGAGTGTCCAGCAGGAGTCAGCCAGCATTGTAGTGGACCATTTTCCCTGGTATCTTTGTTCCATTGATGCGGTATCTTAACGAAAACGTTCGCCATGTTCATCACTAACCATACCACAGTTTTCAGGGAAGAAATCCAGATGGGAATGAAGGAAGTGGATCTTTAGAGACATATTGCAGCCAAGTTTCTGATACAGCATCAGCATGTTTTGTACTAGTTCCTTGGAGTTTTCTGCCCTAACATTTCCAAAAAAGTTTGCAGACACTAGGAGAAAAGCATCCCATGTTTGTTTCGCATCACGCTGCAGCAAGTTGTTGAACCGGTTATCTTTGAAGAGCTCTTGAATCTAAGGACCCACAAAAACTCCCTCTTTAATCTTTGCTTTGCTGAGTCGAGGAAATTTTTCATGCAGATATCAGAGAGGTGGCGAGGTCTGGTCCATGGCTTTCACGAAATTCTTCATCAAACCTACTTTGATATGAAGGGGTGGCAGCAGGATTTTGTGAGCCTCGACCAGAGTTGGGAGCTGGATATTCCTCTCTCCAACTGCTACATTTTGTCTGCGAGTCCATTCCTTCCACAGTAGTGCAATTCACTTGCTTGGCTATCCCACTCACATAAGAAACATATATATTTTGTATATCCCTACTACAGTCCCATTAAAACGGCAACTCGCTTTAAATCACCACAGACGTGCCAGCTGTACTTGTTATACTCAATGGAATTCAGTAGCGGCTTTAAGTTATCATATGTCTCTTTCATGTGGATAGCATGTGTTACTGGAATATGGAAGACGGTTTCCATTGTGGAAAAGCACAGCCTTAAGACTCAGTTTTGAAGAGTCTAGAAATAGTCTCCATTCTTGTGGGTCATGAGTGATTTCTAAGTCATTCATGAGCCCCTCAATATTGGAACAGAATACCAGAGTACTTTCCTTTCTGAAGAAAGGCTCCAACTGCTGGTGGTGCTTTCAATAGAAAGTAGTTGTGACATCTTCTTCTAGAAGATTCCATTGTTGGAGTCTTGATCCTAGCAATTCTGCCTTGTTCTTGGATAAGTCCAAATCATGAACCAGGTCATTTAGTTCTTCCTGTGTTAGTCTGTGTGGGGTTGATGATGCACCACAGTGAAAATCTGGATCCCTGCATGCTGATGCAACAGGAGAAGAACAGGTTGGCTCACCCTAGTCCTCATCAGATGAATTAAGAGAATATTCTGCTGGAGGTTCTGGAATAGGAAGTCCCTCAGCATGTGGAACTGGTCTCAATACAGACAGAATGTTTGAGTAGACTGTTCTTGACTTCTTTTGCTTTGTTATTCTGCCAGAAAGAGGAGGAACCAAGCAGAAGTAACAGTCTTTTATGTGGCTGGTTGGCTCTCTCCACACCATGGGAACTACAAATGGCATTGATAGTCTTTTGCCTTTGAACCACTGTGAAAGCTGTGTTGCACATGTAGCACTGCATATATGCAGGGCCCGAGGCTTGTCTTGGTCACCAACCTTACATCTGAAGTAAAGATGATAAGCCTTCTTCACTTGAGAAGTGATACTTTTCTTCTGGTTGGCAAATGCCATTTCCCGACAAATAGAGCAGAAATTGTCCATGCTATTAACGCACTTTTGAGGCATGACTGTTCTGTATTGTGCCTAAATGGATAAAATAATAACAGTTCTATGGGACAGTAGCTTAAACTCTCTTGCACAAAGTCTGAAATATTTTCAAGGCTCAACCTTTCCGACAGGTCTTTCTATAGTACACTGCTGATGTCAGCTTCCTTCAGCAGCCGCCTGGCAATAGTATTGCATTGCATCAGAAAATGACGCAAACAACTCTGGATGATGTATGCATGATGGTATTATGCAATGTGATGCAATATTACATCATTCTAGGCTGATTTAGGATGTTGTTGCAGTCCTACTGGATAAACTTACATGGTGAAACATACAAAATGAATTATATGAAATATCTTCAAAACGAGAGCTAATAAAAAATTTTCAGGGTTATATTCATATTCAGCACACCAAGATACTATAGATTAGGGCATTTTAAAGTCAGTAACAATCTCAATGTTGACCAGTGTTATGGTAATTGTTAAAGCTGTATGATGAATACATGGGAGTTCATGTACTATTGTTTTTACTTTGTACACATTTTAAAAAATTTTTACAACAAAATTTTAAAGAAATTTTGAAAAAGTAATGGCAAAACTGAAAGAGGTTAGCAGGTGGAATTGGAGAGAAGTGACTGAGGAAACCATAGGAGCAATTGTTTCTTCAATTTTTATATAGGGAGTCCAGGCATAATGGTGAAGTTTGATGTATTAAGAGCTATACATTTAGGACTACTACTTAAAGTTATACGGATAAACACATGCAGAACTAAATCAAAACATAAATAGTATTGGTGGGTGTATGGGGAAGGGAGAAATGATTACTGTATACCAAATTCCTTATCTAGCAGAGAGAAGGTATACTAATTTCTATAAAAACTTGATAAATTAGGGCCTCCCTGGTGGCACAAGGGGTTAAGTCTCAGCACTATGAAGCTATCCAGCAGCCACTGCAGCAGGAGTTCAATCCCCAGCCAGGGAGCTAAACCACATGGTGCAGCAGACCTCTCCTGTCTCTCTCACTGCTCCCCTCAGCAGTGTATTTCAGTCAATCCACCTGTTCTGCTCCCCTCTCTATCTCTGACCCTCCCTCTCCCACATCTCTAGCCTATACCCCAGCTCTTGTATGCATAAATAAATCTTTTTTAAAAAACTTGATAAATTAAAGCATACAATCAATTGTTTAGCATCAAAGAGGTACTGACCAGATGTACTAAAAACAGAGAATGTTAAAATATGGCTGGAGATAAAGTGGAACAAGGGAAAGAGAGGAGAAAATCCCTTCCTGATCAAAAACTCTGATCAGTTTGAAGGCTATGATATGAGTTTTGAGGACATCATGAGCCTTGGATATGAATACAAAGGGACGGTCAGATATATGCCACGGTTAGCAGGTGTCAATGTATTTTTGCTTTACATTTTGGTGTGTGTGTGTGTATGAGTGAGTGTGAGTGTGTGCATGTGTGTGTGTGTGTGTGTAATTTCACAATATTACAACCATTTCCAAAGTCTAGATTGTTAAAATCCAAGATATAACTAAAATGGGAAAATTATAGGAGGACAGATGGAATGAAACTTTTTTACATATAAAAATAACCATCTTACAGAACATGAATTCTGGAGTGCAGAGGAGGAATAATAAAAGTTGTGCCTGGTGAAAAGTTTAGGAAACACTGTAATCAATAATGGTCATACCATTTATTGGACTTTTATTCTGACATCATTAATTTTTTTCCCAAAATGTTATGATGTCGCTACCCGATTCTTAGTAAAAATACATCCCAAGATAGTTGTTTGTATAATTAAAAAAACAACAACTAAAATTTTAATAAATTAAAAAACCACTAATGCTCAATCTTAGTGATAATTTTTGATAGGAATTAGTTATAAAATATATTTGCTCTTAGAAATAATAGGTAGAACTGTCTTACATGAAGATCTGTGAATTTTGCTCAGATATCTCTAGCTATGCATGATCACATCCCCGATACTGAAGCCAAATGCATTATTTTCTTTTCTTTTGTGCTATTTTGGTATTGTTTATGCTTAAAAATCCCTGTCCACTTAACCTTAACATGGTGATAGTGAAGACTGTGTCCTGCTTTCACTATGTTTATTTTCTAGCAATCAATTCAAATTAAAATGGAATTTACACATCTACAAAATGGAACATTCTTCCACCTTAAAATTCCCACGAGTTCAGCTCAAAGATAAAACTTGAGATGGGGTAGTTACTAAACTTTGTTTTGTACGGAGTTTTCTCTTCCTATAATCAATCCTTTTTAACTCTTTATCTAGTGATGAAGACTTAATAAAATAATTTACATAGAAATCAATCATAACTGATGAAATGTTAGACTCCTACCAGTAATGGGAAGAAAAGAGTAGAGATCTTTAAAGAATAGAGTAGAGATCTTTGGCAAATAATTTTTTTTGTAACCACATTAGAATCTGAAAACTTTCTTTTTAGATAAAATATTCCTGAGTACTCCTTTTACATTTTTTCCTAACTAATTACTCTGCCTAAGAATTCTTATATTGAATAGTAGAGGTGAAAATAGACATCCTTGTCTAATACTTGATCTTAGAGGGAAAGTTTCTAATATTTCAACATTGAGTATGATGTCTGTGGGTTTGTCATACATGGCTTTTATAATGTTGAGGTATGGCCTACTATTCCCATTTTCTGAGTGTTTTTCTCATAAATGGATAGTGATTGTATCAATTATTTTCTTTACAGGATCATGATTTTTATCTTTCCTTTTGTTGATATGGTGAATTGCATTGACTGATGTGCGGCTTTTGACTATCCTTGCATCCCTGAAATAAGTCCCACTTATTCATGGTATATGATCCTTTGAATGTATTGTTGACAATTTGCTAAGATGTAGTTGAGGATTTTTAAGGAATCTAATTTGGAACATAGAAGTAAAACGATCATTATTCATATATGATACAATATACACAGATAAACTTAAAGATTCTACTAATAAAATTAACTGAGGCAATAAATCAGTATAGTAAAGGGGCAGGTTATAAACTTAAACAAAAAATCAGTTGTGTTCCTATATTTAAATAACCAGCTAGAAGAGAAAGTATGTTATCCCTTGATAACATAGCAAGTATGATATCCCAATTACAACTGCATCAAAAAGAATTAAATAGGGGCCTCCCTGGTGGTGCAATACATTAAGTCTCAGCACTATGAAGCTATCCTCAGCCATTACAGCATGAGTTTGATCCCTGGCCAAGGAGCTTTCCACAGGGTGCAGCAGACCTCTCCTGCTTCACTGGCTGCCTCCCTCAGTAGTATATTTCAGCCGATCTGCCTGTTCTCCCTACTCTATCTCTGGTGAATCCTCTCACCACCCCACACCTCTGGCCTACACCCCAGTTATTGTATGCATAAATAAATAAATCCTTAAAAAATAATAATACCTATGAGTAAACTTAAAGGAGATAAAGGACCTTTACAATAAAAACCATAAAATACTGTTAAAAGAAATATATGACACAAAGAAATTGAAAGATATTCCCTGCTCACGGATCTAAAAAGAAACGTTATTAAAATGATTATTTGCCCAAAGTAGTACAGTAATTCACTGAAATTCTATCAAAATTTCAATGACATTCATCAAAAAAAAGCAAATATTACTGAAAATTATATGGAACCACAAGAGTCCAAAGAGCCAAAGAAATCCTGACCCCCCCCCCAAAAAAAAAGAAACATGGAGGTATAAATTCGACTTCAAACTATACCACAAACATATAGTAATCAAAATATTATGGCATGGAATAAAAATAGGCACACAGAGCATTAGAATAAAATTGAGATCCCAGAAACAAACACACACTTATACTGATCATTAATTTATAACCCAGGAGCCAATAGTATACAATGGAGAAAGAAAAATCTCTTAAATAAGTGGTCTTGGAAAAACTGGACAGCCATAGGCAAAAGAATGTAACTAGATCACTATCTCATGCCATATACAAAAGTTAACTCAAAATAGATTGAAGACTTGGACGTAAGAGCAGAAACCATAAAGTTCATAGACTAAGATATTGGTAATACACTCTGCAGCACTGGCTTCAGTGATGTCTTTGGGGACTTGACTACAATGGCAAGGAAATAAAGCAAAGATAATTAAATGGGACTACATCAAATCAAAAACTTCTTCACAGCAACAGAAACTATTATAAAAATGAAGAGACACCTTACCAAATGGGAGAAAATGTCTACGCAGCATATATCTGACAAGGGGCTAATATCTAATATCTATAAAAATTTATACAACTCAACAACAAGAAAAGAACCCAATAAAAAAAATGGGCAGATCTACATAATTCTCTATAATGACATAAAAATGGCCAACATGCACATGAATAATGTTCATCATTACTTATTATCAGGAAAATGTGAGTCCAAACACATATATGAGAATGCCCATATCAAAAATACCAGAAACAACAAATGCCTCCCTGGTGGCACAAGGGGTTAAATCTCAGCACTAAGAAGCTATCACCAGCCACTGCAGCATGAATTCAATCTCCAGACAGGGAGCTAACCCACATATGATTCAGTAGACCTTTTCTGTCTCTCTCACTGCTCCCCTCAGCAGTGTATTTCAGTAGATCCACCTATTCTGTTCCCCACTCTGTATCTGGTGAATCCTCTCACCCTCTGCACCTCTAGCCTACACTCCAGCTCTTATATACATAAATATTTTTTTTTAAAAAATGCACTGATTATATAATATACTTTCTCCTACTTATTGAAACTTCAAATGTCAGCTTCAGACATTGTCTCTTTATGCTTGACCACCCAGAGTGATTTTTTTGAATTATTATAACAACTGAATATTGGCTCTCAATTTTATGTACGCATGTAGAGCTTACTAGCTATTACGCACTCACTTTTCTCTGACATTTAAGATTGTGGGGTAGATAAATTTATCTGCTATTTATCCTCTTCCATTTTTGATATTATATCCACATCTGCTATCCTATTTTCTTTGTTTCTTACTCATTTTTCTGTCAATGTATACCTTTTCCATTTAAAGTTCTTTCCTTTAAAGTTCCATTATGAACTCCTTATGAGGAAGGTTAAAAATTAGTCCTACAGAATGTAGGTTCAACCATATGAAATTTCTAATTTTTTTGACTTACCAAGGAACCAATTTCACATTGGATGAAGTTTTATTGTATTGCCTCTCACACATGATATCTGGGGACAAAAAATTATATTCCAGAGGAATACATTTATAAGGTAATTTAACTTTAGTCACTCAGCAGGGAAGATATTTTGGGCATTAAAATGCTGTGACAGTACTTCTCAATAATATCTGCTAGACAGTTATTTAATCTGCTAATGCAGAGATCAGGCCCCTGTCCTGGAAACATATTGCCAAGATATGTAATATTTGTTGATTTTTTTTTCCTTAAATGCACTTCATATTAACAGTATATGTTAGAAATTGCCTTGGTGAAGCCGAGATGAGTGTAAAGGGCAAGGGATAGATAAAAGTTTATTTTTGCCACCAAAACTCTCTCATATACAAAAAGTTCAAATTAATAGACTGAACAAGATTGTAGGAAATGCAGAGAACACTGGAGAGAATGAGGAACATTCAAGATATTTAAAGTTCATCATGAATCATTTACATACATACGCTGTGTCATTTAAAATGATTCATCTTCAGTCTATGCAAAGCCACAGAAACATTAACGCGAAAGGAAACCTGTACTCCTATGTTCATTGCAGCACCATTTACAAAACCAAAAATATGCAAACAACCTAAATGTCCCAGAGCAAATGACTAGATCAAAAAGATGTGGTATACATACACACGTGGTATATATCCATATACATGGATTACTATTTAGCAATCAAAAATGATAAAATCATACCATTCACAGCAACATGGATGGCGCTGGCAGGGATAATGCTCGGTGAAATAAATCATAAGGAAAGAGAAAAATAATCAGATGGTTTCACTTACAGGGAGAACATTGGGAAACCAAACAAGGGATAAGAAAAAATAAAAAGAAAAAATTAGCAAACTATAAATTAGAGACACTCAGCTGGGGAGGGGGAGGGAGACAGATCAAAACAGGGGAGGGAAGAGCACAAGAAACTATGGTGATGGGTCATGGGTGTATTGGTAGTGGTAATTTTATGGGGATTACACCTGAGAGGACAATGAACACCGATGTAAAAAATATATGAATTAATAAAAAAATAAAATGACTCCTTTCTTTGGGGCTTCAAATAACTAATTTATGAACTTTCCCATCTGTAGAATGAAAAGATCAGATTAGACATAAGTCTTCCAAATTTTATATTCTATACACGTCATCTTGCAAATATTTCTAGGCAATGTTTCTACATACATTTGAAAGTAAAATAGAATTTCTTAAAATCACATGATGTCCATCTGCTAAAAAATACTTTGCATTAATTCTCAATTCTTATCTTCCTTTTTATGTTTTATCCTATTTTATTTTTTTGGAGTGAATTCCATTAACATTTACAACAAAACAGGTCCTATCTGAATTGGCTTGTTATAATTTCAGTTTGGTGTTCTTAAAAAGATTTTTATACTTTAGAGAAGTAGATGGCCAATCTGTTGAATATATCTAAAGACAACAGCTTCAGAGTATGATTTTAGAACTCTTATTGAAGCTACGCTCACTGTTGCCAAGTTTAGGACATTGTATATATTCTACTCTACTGGCACTTTCATCCTGCCTTAATTTCTGCATATCTGTATCTGCAATTAGACTATTAACTTTCTGAAGGGAGAGACTGACAGTTACTCACCTTTTAACTCTCTTATCAAATTATAACTTATTAAATGCTAGAAAAATCTAGCATAATACCTTGCACATAATAGGTGCTCAGTTAACATTAATGGAATTCTCTCATATTATAGCACCAGAGAACTTCAGAGTCAGAGATGAACCCCTGAGATCATCACCATTCTTCTAGTAGGAGAGCTGAGGCCAGGTGAATTTAGTCATTATCCCAGAGTTATAGAGATGCTATTAACACAAGGAACTACAACTGGGTCAGAACTACTAGGATCCTGCCCTATTTTCTGAGTCTCAGAAACAAGGACAATTCAACAGTCTTCCCTGTTCTTGATGTCCTCAAACCATGCTATGATCACATTTGCAAGTGCAAGAAAGCAGAGTTTTTGTTTTGTTTTGTTTTGTTTTCTTATTTTATGTGTGTGTGGCTTGATACATGATGTAGCATTAACCTGCTTTCCTGTTTCTATAGTCATTCTTCCCTTCCCCCAATAAAGGGTCTGGATTGTGTTGCATTCACATGTGCCTCCACGGAAATAGTTTCCACAAGAGATGGATAGTCTCTGAAAATGAAGTTTGTTGATAAGTACAGAATGCTGCAACAGACCAAACCCAACAGACCTTTAAGTGAGTGTTGGTATAACCTCTCCAGATCCCAGCACTGTGTGTCAGGCCGCATCCACACATCACCAAGCTCCACAAGCCTAGAAGGCTGAAGTGAAAGAGACTTTCAAAACTAGCTCCCTATGGTTTTGAAATTGCATTGTTTGCTGTTCCCTGCTATACAATACTGTGAGTATTGAAATATATTTAGATGAGTTTTTATGCTAATTTCCCCTCATCTAATACAACTGTAGTGTAAGTTTATTATAGGGGAAAAAAGAAAGTGCAGATGGGGGAAAGCAAAATGAAAATCAACTAGAATCCTACCACTTGGAGATACCACAATTAACATTCTGGTATATAATTATGTATATTACATATTTTTTACATAATATTACTTTTCTAAGATAATACATATACACTTTTGTCAATGTTCACATTATATTCTGGTGAACTGGTGTGCCATAACTTATCAAATTCTTTCCTGTTACACTTACAGATTATTTCCAGTTTTTCCAAATGTAATATACCGTAAGCATGTTCAATAAATATTATTTTCATTATTTCTTTTTGCTTTTGATTGTTACTAATTGTTGGTATTTCAAAACACTGACAAGATCATTTTAAGAATATATGCTATTTTGATGAGTTCATTAAAATGATTTAACTTATTTCTATGAGTTAATATATATTCTGCTGAAAAGATCTAAGGAAACATCACACATACTAGATCCTGCTGTGCCTTCATGGTGCTTTCAGTAATCCAAGCTAGCTCATACTGACTGTTAAACAGGAGACTGATATGGACATACTAAAATTTTCATTTGAAATTTTTATGTTTTTTCCCTGGCATAATAATCAAATAAACCATCAAATAAAAGCAGTTATACATAAACTGCCTTAGTACCTCTGGATGCAACCTGCAGAGGCGTTCAGACCATACAGCATGTGCTTGCACCCGCGGCCTCCTGTTCAGCTGGGTTTTGGCTACATACTGTCTTTGAAGTCCTTGTTATTCGCCTGATATGTAGGCATTTTGTCCTGTTCTCCATAACTCAGCAGTCTTGGTCTTTCTTAATTTGTCCTGACATCAAATTATATTTACCTCTTAAAAATTTCCATGTGCTTTTTAACTAGCAGAATTGTTATTAGATTATTTTCT
>PVIJ01012062.1:0-20101 GCA_004024925.1 Scalopus aquaticus
GGCACTGTTCACAATAGCAAAGGTATGGAAGCAACCCAGATGTCCAAAAATAGATGACTGGATCAAGAAGATGTGGTACATATACACAATGGAATACTATTCAGCATTCAAAGAAGATAAACACATGCAATTTGTAGCGACATGGATGGAATTAGAGGGGATCATACTCAGTGAAATAAGCCAGAAAGAAAGAGAAAAATATCGAATGGTTTCACTTATAACAGGACTATAGGGAAACCAAATAGTAAGTCATAGTCATAGGCCTGGTGGCTAACCCCAATGAACTTCCCCTCTCAGAAGGCTGCTTGTTATTTGGGTATGGGGTGGGTGGAGGGGAAATCCCTGGAGCATGAATGATTTTGCTGCAGTCCTTCATCATTCATATTTGTCCAAGGACTTTACACTCCCCAATGTCAGTATTACAGAGCTATAGAGCCTTAACATTTACCACCAGCAAAAAGGATTTCCACCTGTGATTTTATTTTTATTTTTTAAAAGATTTATTTATTTATGCATCCAAGAAATGGGGTGTAGGCCAGAGGTGTGGGGTGGTGAGAGGATTCACCAGAGACAGAGAGGGGAGCAGAACAGGCAGATAGACTGAAGTACACTGCTGAGGGGAGCAGCGAGCAAGGCAGGAGAGGTTTGCTGTGCCATGTGGGAATCTCCTTGGCTGGGGATGGAACTCGTGCTGCAGTGGCTGCGGATAGCTTCATAGGCCGAGACTTAACCCACTGCGAGACCAGGGAGGCCCCCACCTGTCATTTTAGCCTTACAGTGATTTCTTAGGATAATGGGTAAGTATTCTTATCACCGGATAATAGAAAAACAGCTATGCAAAGTTTAACGGAAAATTCAAATGAGGTTTAGAGGTTACAAGAATCAATACTTTATCCATTCTTTTAAAGAAATTTAAAGTTTAATGGACTCTTATGAGTCATGTCCAAATCATTGCCCAAGGCCGTTTAAGGGCCACCTACATTCTCTAACAGCCCTACTGGTCATTTTTCCATTGCTGCCTTGGTGTATCACCAGCCTGGCACAGGGCAGATTCCCATGATTCAGGCAGATGGGTGAGGACGAGTTTTGGAGCTCTTGGTGGCTTTTGCAGGCTTTTCATTATCTTTTATAGTGAGGCAACCAGGTACAGGGCAGACAAGAGGGGCTGGGTGATAAGAGTCTGGCAGGCCTCCTAGCCCCTGGCAAATCTTCACTTTCTCTGGGCTCTCATGTCTGTGGCGCCGCCCTTATATGTGTCTCTCCAGGCCCAAGTGTGCCCACTCACACCACCACGAGGCACACATGCAAGACGACAGGTGTCTATTAACTCTAATGGCGGTAGAGCGGAAATTCCTGATTTACCCTACACTTGGCTATTTCAGTCTTTTAATCATATTTTGCAAGGAATTTCCACTAAGGATGTGGTATTCAGGCTTGATTGCATAGATTGGATCAAGCTCTGCCACTTTCTAGATATATGATCCTCTCTGTAAATTCACTGTCCTCTTCTATAAAATCAGGATGATGATAAAGGACTTCTCATAGATTATGTTTGAGATATACAAACCCACTTAATGTTCACAATATATGAAGTTTTTGTTGTTCTTGTTTGTTTTTCTACAAAATCATAAGCACTCTGAGAGCAGGATTTTTTGTTTCAGTAACTAGGAAACTGGCACTAGGAAGCAATTAAGTCTTTGAGTAAATAAGTAAGTGAACACTGGAAGTGTAAGAAGATTAAAGATAATGTCCTGTATCAACAATAACACAAGAAATCAGGAGATAAGACGTCTGTAACGGACACAAGTGTGGTGTTGTGAGGATCACACAGAAACCCAAATCCTGACTTGGTGCATTACTTCAGTAATGTCCACTTATCTCTCCAAACTTCAATATCCCTGTTTGTATATTTATGTTGACCTAGAAGTTCCCCAAAACACTGAAACCTTCTTAACTGCACAGCCCTTATATCTGTGGATTTCATATTTAATATGCATAAAACCAGGGAGACAGTTCTTAATTTTGACACATACTCATTTATATAAAGTTTTTACATATTCTAAGGCACCATAAACAAATAAAACTATTTTTGTTGTTAGAATTCAAACAAATACACTAAGGAAAATATCCACTTGTGTACCATTTCTGGCATATTAAATGGATAAAATTACTTTCCATTTTAAAATTTTATTTATATTCTTTAGTTTTCCCAATTTAAAACAATTTGGGTTTCTCAAAAATCTGAAATTACTTTCTGTAAGGTAAGGCAGGGGCATACAACCCCTGGGAAATACCACACAGCTTTGTAGAAAAGCAGCATTTGCTATTCCAGTAGCTAAGAACTTAATATCTTAACTTGTAAGCAGCACATGTACGTGTTATTTACTTATTTTTTTGGTTTGAATGCTCTTAGGTGGTGTCATTTTTCCTGCTATTGTGATTTTTCACATTAATGCCAATTAAGAATTGCCAAGACAAAAACTCACAGATTGTAAAAAACAAAATGGTGGTTACCAAAGAGGCAGAGGGTGGGGAGAAGGCAAATTGGGCAAAGGCCATTAGCTGTATGGTGGGAATGAAAACTAGATTTTTGTTGGCAATGGTAATGTATATCAAAAAATAAATAAATACAGTTGAAACTGTGACCACAGTATCCAGCTTAAAATGTAGCTGAAATGTTTTCCTAAGGGTTTTCATTTATTTCGTGTATATAAACATTATGAACCCATAGTGGTCATGGTGGTCTTTTCCTGTTTCTATTTATCTTGCAAGAACAGCAGAGCAGGCTTTCAAGAATGAGACAATGGGACAAAAAATACCTCTACCTATTTTAAACAAGGAAAAAACTGATTTTTCATAAGTTGATAAGTTGTGTATCAGAGGCAAGGCAGGCACAGAAGAGCGTTTGCTGTCCTGGAAGTTGACCTCTTATTGCCCTGACCAAAAAAAAAAAAAAAAAAAACATGGAAGATGGAATTAGATGCCTGGCTCATTGACAATCTAATTCAGAATCAAGGGCTGTCAAAAACATTAATCCAAAAAGATACATGCACCAGTATGTTCACTGCCGCATTGTTTACAATAGCTAAGATATAGAAACAACCCAGATGCCCAAAAATTGATGACTTGATCAATAAAGTATGGTACATGTACACAATGGAATACAATTCAGCATTCAAAAAAGACAAACACATGCAATTTGCAGCAACATGGACGGAGCTAGAAGGGATCATGCTCAGTGAAATAAGCCAGAAATAAAGAGAAAAATATCAAATGGTTTCACTTATAACAGGACTATAGAGGAATCAAATAAAAAAGCGACATTCAGCAAGGGAGGGGGAGGATAAGGGCTCAAAATGGGGGAGAAAGGAGCACAAGGGACTAAGCACCATGATGGTTCATAGGTGAATCGATGGTGGGTAACCTACGGGGGGATACACAATAATGTAAAAGATATGAATAATAATAAAAAATTACTTTATAAAAAAAATTGGTTGCAATTTTGTACCCAAACTTGAGTTACATGGAAAGCAACCAATCAGGCTATTCCACCTTGATTTTTTTTTTTCATTTTGTCTTTTCACATTTTCTTTGTCCCTAATATAAATCCCTTCTCCTTGAGATTTTTTTTCTCCTGCCCCCTTGCTCATCAACCTGCAATAAACTCTGTACTCCAAACACAGATATTTCAGTGTTCTGGTCTTAGCTGTGTATTTACAAACCAGACTTTGTGTATTTGTAACAACTGGACTCTGAGGACTGTCTTGCACAGCTGGGATGATTTAAGTTTCTATCCATTTATGGTAATTCCCATTGTAACAGATAGATAATTCCATAAAATCTGAACAGTCTTTAAGTCCTTCCATTTAGGCTTATAGAACTATTAGGATTCAACAACTATCCACTTGGTTCTTCCAGTTTACAGCTAGGTGGGCCTCCCTGGTGGCACACGGGGTTAAGTGTCAGCACTATGAAGCTATCTGCAGCCACTTCAGCATGAGTTGGATTCCCTGCCACGGAGCTTCCAGCATGTCACGGCACACCTCTCCTGTCTAGCCTGCTGCTCCCCTCAGCAGTATATTTCTGTAGATCTGCCTGTTCTGCTCCCAGTCTGTCTCTGGTGAATCTTCTCACCCGTCTACACCCCAGCTCTTGTATGCGTAAATAAATATTTGAAAAAAAAAAAAAGATCACAATTAGGTCACCAAATATTCTCAAAAACCTCTTTCTTCAATTTCTTAATCCTTTTATCAACAATCCAGTTAGCCTACCTAGAGATATTGACCAATTGAAAATGCACAGGTTGGGATATTTGGCTACTACCTATGTTACTTATCCCGAATCTATTACTCAATTGCTTTTTTGACATTGAGCAGGGGAAATCACTTACACCTTGTTCCACTGTTTGATCAGTAATTTATCCAGCAAATTACTGGATGTAATTTGCTTACTTCATAAATGCTTACTTCATGTTATAAACTAGCAATAAGACAAACAATTTTCTAAAAAGGACTTTGTCCAGTTCTGCCACTTATCCTTTATATAACACAAAGCAAGTTATAACTAGTCTCAATTTCTTCATCTGACAATGGGAATAATATCAACTCCATTAACTTCCTTTTAAGGATTAAAAAAAAAATCTTTGAAAATTTGATTAGAGAAGTTACAGAACACTAAACAAGTAACAATATAAACTACCATCTGCTAACCACTGGGGATGCATAGCTATTTAAATCTTCATAAATGCCACAAGGGAATTTATACACTAAAATTGTCAACAGAGCAGTTGAAATGGGTCATACCCCATCAAACAGTGGTTTCCAAGATGAGCTGAAAAGATGATCCACCAGAATACTGGATATAAATAATTGTAATTTTTATTTATATTTGCAACACAGAAATGAAGTTAAAAAGCAACATCCACCATTGTTAAACATGCAAAGCAGAGCTGATATCTCTTCTCGGTTCCAGTGTCTGAGGGTCACCTTTAATGCACAATGTGCAACCTAGGACTTGGTTAGAACACAGAATATTTCCTTTCACATATCTATGCTTGCTTTAACTAGCTTGTACAGGTATCTGATTTAAGTAAGCTAAGTTTCACAAAACGTTAAATAATAAAAGAATGCTTTAAGTAATACTCCCAAAGAAACCTGTATTTGTGAATACTAATAATGGAAATATAAGCAAAAATAAGAAAATGACAAAAGTTACATTTGTCCTATTTCTAGTGTAAGTTCTGCCAGCCATGTTAAAGGATGTTAAAAACAGATGTTTTTAAACGGTTCTATTGATATCGGGAAAATGAGGAGTCTGAAAGTTGCCAAAGGACTACCTTTACAGACTTTGGGCTCAGCCCCGTTACACTATCACCATGGTATTCAATTTTTAATCTTTTGTATGAATGATGCAAATGTTTCTGTTAAAATCTATTAAACTGTCATTCTGAATACCAAGCAGTGAAACCCTCTAAATCGGCAATATTTTCATTCTTTAACTAAATGGGTTGAAAACTACTTAAATCCCTTACTTAAAAGATTTTAAAACTCATCAGTAAATTATTTTTTCAAATGTTCAAATTTTTCAGTAATGAAAATTTGGCTGGATAGTCCAGCAGTTTCTAAGGAATCAAAGGGAACAGATATTCTTATTCTTACACTATCAACCACATTCAGTACCCCCTTTTTCTTCAGAAGGAAACACTGCCTATGTCAGTTTCAGTGATTAACTTTAGCTTTCTGCCTAATTAGACTTAACCATTCATTTCAAAAGCTGCTTTTTTTTTTTTTTTTTGTACTGTGAAACTGCCAGGAAGTTGTTACAGTGGTAGCAAACAAATAACTTACAGCATTTAAAAAAAAAAAAAAAGAAAAAAGAAAAAATGGCAGCTAGATTTAGATGTGAAACTGCAGGGTCATAAATTTATTAATTTCCAATGCTGAAAATATTCAGTTTAACCAAAATACATGGTCTGGAATTAGTTGATAAAACAGAAATTTACCATACAATAAAGTAGTCAAAATCCCTAGACTCATTACGAACTCACTTGCTCATAATTTCTTCAACAATGAGGGTAGAAGAAACCTTAGAATTAGCCTGATGTAGTCCTAGCTCAGCTCCTCACTGTACCTTATGGAGGTGGCCTAACTGGTACAGCTGCAGGCTAGTTCCAGTCTTCTCCAAACTTTGCAAAACAACTGTAGTCACTGAGCTCACTATTTCCCCTAACAGATACTTTCCTTTTTAATAATTCTGAAACTTAGAACTTTGCTGTTTTTAAGTCTGAATCCCACCTTGGATTCTGTTGTTTCACACACACACACAAAAATTAAACACAAACAAAACAAAAACTTGAAGTCTCATTTGCTTTCTACAAAATGATTACACAAATATGGTTTGGTGATCCAACAGTTTCTAAGGGAACAATATCTTCAAAAGTACATCAATAAAACAACAAGATATAGTTTCCTTTCTTATACAAGCATTTACTGAAGACCTATTATTTATTACATGATGTGCTATACACAGAGAATAAAATGGTCAGTAATACAGAGTTGAAGGCAGTTCTCACTGAGTTTAACCATGAGAGGAGAAGACAAACAGGCAATTAAGACAGAGAATGCTTAGCATTGTTATATGGTGGGGTCTTCTAACATACCAAATGAAATTTTGTAAGACTTCTCTTCCACAACTGAAACAGTCATTTAGATGCAAAGTTACTTAGAGAAACCAGAAAAATAATACACCTTAGTAGAGGTGCTTCTAAATTTCATATTAAATGCAATGCTGCATAATTGGTTGCTCTGTCAGTATTAACATCCTGAAACTCAGTTTGAAAACACAGTACTCACTTCTAACTCTGGAAACAGGTATTTTTTAGAGCAAAGACCCAAACATATAAACATAGTATAATTCCTGGTTTGTGCTTCTAGAATATAGAACTATCTGTAAGCTGGTATCACTTGTGAAAAACTTTTGAGAAATTAGAGAAGTATGTTTCATTCTCTAAACACCTATAAAGTCCCATGAGAATTATGAGCTACAGATAAACAGGGAGATACACAATTTACATCTGGAAGAGTGATGATAGCATGCTATCAATCATTCCATGACAACAGCATTAGTACTAGGGCAGAAGTACCTACAAAGCACACTGGGAACTGGGACAACAGTGCTCCTCACATTAATGGAGAAAGTCGGCTTTGAGAGTGGCATCAAAGTCCTGAGTAAAGAAGGATTTACCAGATACAGAGGTAGAATAGGGGAAGGCATTTTGGTACAAGTAGATGACTATCTTACTACTCCATCTTTATAAGATGGAACTTTTCCAGAATAGTACATGAGTACCTCTAAGGTTTAAGAAGTTATCTGAACCAATAAAGTAATGATGGAAACCTGCTTTCTACAGGCAAATTTCTCCATCTAATCAAGGGTGAAGGATAAAAGTTCTGGAGGATTTTTCTAAGGTTGATGTTCAGCAGTTCTAAACAACCTGAGAAGGAAACTAGTCCATTGTTTAGGAGGAAAGTGCTTAAAGATTGCAATCAATGTGAACAATAGTGTAATTAAGACAAGTCAATTTAGCAAAGCACTTAGTTTGTAATTCACAAAGTTCTTTCAAGTTTTGAGACCACAAAGCCAAGAAGGTAAATTTTGTTCATCAATACAAAGACCCTGGCTTAGGAAAAGTGACTCTTTTGGTAAGGAAACCTAAGCTTCAAACCTATTCTAAAACTTCAACAGAAGTCAATACATTTTCTATTCCATTAAACTATTTTCCATGGCACTTACAGAATGAAATCACCAGAAAACCTACCCAGTGTGACTTGGAGAGTCATTACCCTTCTTGTGAAGTGGTTTTCCTTTTTGCTAGCCCCAAGGAAGTCCTTAGCATGTTACCCCTTATCATTTTACAATTAGAAGCAGCATGAGCTTAATTAAGTACTGTATGCAAGTAATTTCCCTATCTGTTCAAGGAAGCTAGTAATGCATCCACTTAATAGAATTTTTGTGAGGATGGCACTAAATTAAAAATAAATAAATAAAGCATTTATCACACAATCTTTCTGGCTAGGTAGAATATGGTTCTGTCAGCTACAAAAAGATACAATTTGCCTGACCTCAGAAAGCCTCCCCATGACCCTAATATTAATATGTCCTCCACAAGACCACTTCCCACCAATAACTTATCTGTGAATCTCAAGAGATCTTAAAGACTTATTTTCAACTTACAGTAGGTGCTGGAGTCTCTTAAGGTAATTAGAAAGATCAAAGGCACTTAGCAAGAAAATTTAACTATGAATAAAACTTGCAATGTGAACAAAATAATATACACATTTCTCAAATCTTAACAATTTTGGAAAAATCTTTACAATATAAGAATATTCAAAAGAGAAAGTAACTTGTGAAGCATACAGTTCTTTTTATTCAAAGGCTGAATGGTGAAGCCACCTAAGACTGGTAGATTTCTTTTTCCTTTCTCCTGTGTTGTCTCTGGTTGGTCACAATCCAAAATGGAGGTTGCACCTTTCCCAGGAAATGTTCAGGAAGGCAGCTGCCTTGGACGTATGTCCCCAGGAACTCTCTGCATCTTAGATGCCCATAAGGACTCCAGAAGGAACTGCAGTTGCTAGGAGCCTGTGCTAGTGTCAGAAGTAGTTCACTGCTGCACGCTGCTCTGCCTCTTAGCCCCAGTGTCCGCTTTTGGCTGTGGTTTTTAAAAGATCCCCTCAATAGATGCTCTATTTAGTAACTACAAGACAATAAAAACTAGAGTTACAAGCCAAAAATGATCAAATTGTTTCTTAAAAATCTTTAAGTAAAAAAATACCAGTACTAATATTTGAGATGCTGGTATTTTTTAGTGCATTTTAAGACATTTACAAAAAAGCTGCCATTCTCAAGCTGAAGGCTTAAGCGACACATGCTGCAAGTGCACATACAGATGCATTTAAAATTAACTGCTGTTGCAGAAAGCTAATATTTTGAAATGTACTTAAAAACAGACTAATTCCAGCAATCTAGATACATAAACATGTATACCCTACAAGTTCTAAATGTAGGCTTAGTGCTGTCTGAATACATCTTTAATCTATTACATGGTTATTTACCCCATTTACAGAGCAAATGTAGGAATATAGTTACTGATAGAAGTCTCCCTAAATAAGGGGAAGGAAGAGGTTTTATGGGAGGATTTCTTAAACCATGTATCTGACACTATTTTTTTTTTGTGAAGAAAAAAATGAACTTATTATGGGAAAATTGCCTATTTATCTTCTTCTAAAGTTCCACACAGTATATTGAAGAATTCTGTTAACTCTAAATAAGGAAATGAGAGCGAGAAACAATCCAAACCTATTCAACAACCAGCAGAGGATTCAGAAGAAACAATTTGTGTCAGCTCTCTATTTCTCACTTTGATCTGTTGTTTGTCACTGCCTGGAAGAAACTCTAAGGTTTAACAGTATGAAATGTCACAAACACAACTGATAAGCAACTTGACAAATGTGTGGGTCATTGTGGATCCATTAAGCAGTTTGGAAAATGCTGATAGAGCTGTGCTTTTAACACTTGTTTCCAGTTCCCTTTTTCATATTACACTTTTTTACTTAAAAGTTAAGCAGGAATGTTATGTTACTATGTCAAAATGTAAGTTCTGATCAGATTCACTATCTAACCACCCATTTTTCCATCAAAACCTTAGATGATGAAGTAGTAAATGAAAATGAAATGAAATGAAAGGAAGCTAAAGAATACCACATTGCCACAACAAAAAGAGAACTATAGTAAGACACGTAATACTGAAGCTTCCAAATGTCCAAGATAAAGAAAAAATAATGAAACTAATGAGGGAGAAGAAAAGATAAATTATAAAGGAAACCCTATTAGGCTGACATCAGACTTCTCAGAAGACAGGCAAGAAGAGAATAAAACAACATATTCATGGAACTCCAAGATAAAAAATGCCAGCCAAGAACACTTTATCCCATAAAACTCTCCTTCCTAAATGAGGGAAAAATAAGGACCTTCTCAGAAAAACAAAATCTTCAGAAATTCACTACTACTAAACCCCCACTCTAAGAAATATTACAAGAAGCCTTAAAATCTAAACCAACAGAGGAATGAACTGGAAGAATGGAGAAAAAAAAATGAACAGAAACACAAAATGATAAACAAAATGGCAACTACAGACTCCCATGTATCAATAACACCCTAAATGTAAATAGACTAAATTAATCAATAAAAAGACAGAGAGTAAAAGGTTGGGTTAGAAAACAGAACACAACCTTCTACTGTTTCCAAGAAACATACCTAAGAGCCAAAAGTAAACACAGATAAAAGTAAAGGGCTGGAAAACAATTCTACAAGCCAATGTCCCCAGCCCCACCCCCCACCCCCACCCTGCCAAAGAAGGCAAGGGAATCCATACTTAGGTAAAATAGACCAATGGAATAAAATTGAAAAACAAGACATAAAGCCACACGTATATGAACAATCCATGACAAAGGAGCAAGGAATATACACTGGAACAAAGACAGCCTCTTCAATAAATGGTGCTGGGAAAACTAGACTGCTACATGCCAAGAATGAAACTTGACTACTACATCACACTATACACAAAGTCTAACTCAAAATGAATAAAAGATCTGAATGTAAGTCCTGAAACCATCAATATACAGAAGAAAACATAGGTAAAATACTGCATTAAATACATCTCAGAAACTTGTCTAATATTTCATCCCCTGAAGCAAAGAAAATGAAGGTGAAAATAAACAACTGGGACTACATCAAACTTAAAAGCATTTGTGCAGCTAAAGAGGTAATAACCAAGATGAAGAGACACCCTATAGATTGGGAGAAAATATTTGCACTCACACAAATGATAAGGGGTTTTTATCGAAGATCTACAAAGAGCTTACACAACTCAACAAAAACAAAACAGATAATCCAGTCAAAAAGTGGGCAAAAGAGCTAAGAAGACGTTTCTCCAAAGATGAAATGTAGATGGCCAATATGAAAAAAATGCTCAACATCACTTATAATTAGGGATATATAAATCAAAACCACAATGAGGTATCACCTCATACCAGTAAGAAGGCTCACATTAAAAAAAAAAAAATGACTACAAATAATGCTGGGAAGGATATGGAGAAAAAAGAATCCTTTTACATTGCAGGTGGGACTGTAAACTGGTCCAACCACTATGGAAAACTGTGGAGAGGACCCTCAAATTACAGTAGATGAATATACCATGTGACCCGGCAATTCCAATCCTAGGCATCTATCCAAAGGATACAAAAACATTAATTTGAAAGGAAACCTGCACTCCTATGTTTACTGCAACACTATTTATAATAGCTAAGATAGGGAAAGAACCTAAATGCTTAAAACAGAAGAGCATGGATCAAGAAGATGTGGTATATATACACAATGCAATAATGCTCAGCAATCAAAAAAGATAAACTCATGCCATTCATAGCAACGTGGGTGGACCTGGAAGGAATGATGATCAGTGAAGTAAATCAGAAGGAAAAAGAAAAATACCAGACGGTTTCACTTTTAGGAGGAATATAGGGGAACTGAACAAGGGTCAAGAAAAAAATAAAGACAAAAATTTGCCGTTTAACTATAAAACTGAGACATACTGCAGGGGAGGATGAGGGAGAGGGGTCTTAAAGAGGGAGGGAAGACACCAGAGACTACTGACAGTTCATGGGTGATTTGGGTGTGGGAATTTTATGGGAATTGCACCCAAGGGAAGAAATCAAACATTATATAAAATGAACAATGATGCAAAAATAAAATAAAATAATTCAGATAACTAAATTTATGGATTCAATAAAATCAGTGGTTTAAATATAAACTCTGAAGATGTTAAGGGAATGTAAAGAATGAAAAGTCAATATTCTATGTCCTAAGGAGGAGCCAGTTTTAAAAAAGATGGGTGACATCTTACAGGGATGAGTTACAGGTATGCCAGCTTCTCTAGAAGTGTAACCGTCTCTAGTAGAGGATAGAACTAAAATGCCTTAGCCTCACAGCTTCCCTCATGAGTCTTTTTTGGAGACAGATGAGCTACCTAAGGTACTTGAGCCAGTGTTATTCTTAACTTGGTCTTTATCTTTGGGATTTATGATTACTTATGTTATAAACATGATAGTTGGGAGAGCTAATTTGACATGTGCAAACAGAACATAGTAAAGTGAAAAGCCATTCAAGTAAAATAGTGCAGGCAGGTGAGAAATAGCAAATAAGCAGGCTCAAGCTACGAAAACCATAACAGTACCCATCTCTCTGCCTCTCCTCCTGATGAAGAGATATTTATTTGCATCAGCCACCAGGCAGGAGTGAAACTTATTTTTAATAAGAAAGTTGAAAATATTTCAATAATGCTCACCCAGTTTGTTCCTCAGATGTGGCAAATCATAAATCCCCACAGTTCCCAGTTGCATGAACAACTGACTGATAAAATCAGTAACATCCTACAAAAAGTTTACAATGGTAAACTGAGTCATTATGATGAGATTAAGCATCATCACCAAAGAAGACAGAGCAGTCATGTAAACATTAAATGCAAAACTTGACTCTTCCCCTTAAATGAAATGCTCTTAAAAGAAACCCCTAGTTATTTTTTAAAAAGACAAAATCTTGATCTTAGTGCATTGAATCTACATGAAAACAAGTAACAATATCCCAACAAGTATTCTAAAAGCTATATTTTTGCATCTTGAAAGTAAACCCAGAAGTCATAGTGGAAAATGATTTCCCAAACCTTCACTGTAGAAGTACATGACTGACAATTTTGACTATTGTGACAAGCTTGAAATTTACAAGTCACTAGAACACAAAATGGGCATATAAATCCTCTGATATGGATTTCTCAACATAATATTCTTGTTTTAAGTAGCAATATGCTTTGCAAACACCCATGATGGTGTTTTTTAGTTTACAACTAGAATTAGACTGGTGGGCTCCTAAGAAAAACTCAATTAGAAATCAAGGGCATTTGCTTGACCATCAACCAATAAAATTTTCAGCCACAAGTCTTGTCTCCACCCTTGTATCTTCTTCAGCCCTTGAGTAGCTTAATCTGAGTTCTTTATTGCTCCCTTTTCTAGTCAGTTTCTTTTAAATCCTCAGAGAAGTACAAGGAGAAATTTAAAAATTAGAAAGCCTGCCCATCTTGAGGGTCGTCTTTGAAGTCTACTGTGTTTTATATGGCTCCCTTTTCTGGGCAATTTGGCAGAGATCATGTGTACAGAGAGGCTATATATATATATATGTATATATGCGTATATGTATATATATACACACACATATACATATATATACACACACACATATATATATTCATCATAAAAATGAACAAGTACATAAAAGCATAAAGAAAAAAACACCCACTTATCACATAATTAGGCATAATTAACCATCCATCACATTGTTTTATTACATTTGCTTTTATGGAACATGATGGCTGCTTTTAACATGAAGGTGCTTTAAGGGGTGCAAATTTGTTAGACAGTGCCAATTATAACCAAATAGTAAATGCTATTAAAACTGTCCTGCAGATAGACTGTCTTTTATTGTAGTCAGTATAGTGTTTTAAAAGAAAATAACTGAATACCTCTAAGAGAGTTTGTTCTGCCATAGGTTTAATCTTACTGTTTTATACAAAGCTGTTTTAATTGTTTAGGTATCTGTTCAGGTGGGTCCTAAATGCACTTGAGTTTGTAGCTACCACAAAGTGTTCAAATAACTTAATGCCTACAGGAAGCTGAGTAGGAAAAAGATCTTTAAAAATACATACGTAGTGCTTCTGAACCAACTCAAGTTACACAAGACTTTAAGAGTCAAGAGGTATTCCTACCACACTTTTAGCTTAAAGTCACGTGCAAAAAAATGCTATCCGTGCTCTACTGCAAACTTCTCAAGCAATAAAACCAAGGGGAAGAAAGATTTAGAAATCCCAGATTATGAAAATATTCATCTTTCAAATGAAGCCTGAATAAGGAGAAGTAACTAAAGTTAAGTTTCTAGTAAGAGTGGTATCACAATTGCTTTAAACTTGGACTGTAGGGAGAAGGCTATGGAGCTACCTTTTCTGTTGAGCTGTGGGATGCTCTGGAGAGAAGGTGTATCAGGAGCCAAAGAGAATGCCCTGCAAGTATCACATGTTCTGCAAGTTTTTAGTAGGTACAACAGTAATAAAAAAAAAAAAATGATGACAATATAAGTGTAGAAGGAAAACAAGTAGGGTTTGGGAAAAGTCACTGAAGAGAACTGGAACCCCAACTAACGTACCGTCTAATGTTCACAATGTAAGAGTAACAATGGCAGATATACACAGTAAAGTAAGTTATCTGAAATGATGGTAGACTGAGAAGAGAATGTTATAGATACATAAGGCAGTTAAACTTGGATAACAAATACTGCTTAAGTATTGATAATTCTTCATCAAAAGATACTTTCTAAGGTCTGCAGGAAAATTTTCATGTGCTTTACCCATTAAATTGGTTTAAACGGGAAACAGGAATTAAATGCATTTATCATAGACAGAAAGAACTGGTTTGGGGTGAAGGTAAGATAGTATATGCAGACTCTGACTTAAATAAGGCACACCTGAAATTTATACAATATAGTGCAATGCAACTTTAATAAAAAAAAATATTTTAAAAGTAATAGATCATTTTGTGTTCTTCAGTTACATACCCAGCATGGTTTCCCAGACCACTGTAGGAAATATCCTGATGCGTATGGCAAACTCTAGAAAGCTTTTTGTGTCAACAAGTATCACCAAAAGTGTTTGACTTTCCTATTATTATTTTTTTAAGATTTATTTATTTATACATACAGCTGGGGTACAGGCCAGAGGTGTGGAGTGGCGAGAGGCTTCACCAGAGACAGAGAGGGGAGCAGAACAGGCAGATCAGAAATACACCGCTGAGGGGAGCAGCGGGGGAGGCAGGAGGGGTCTTGCCGCACCATGTGGGATTCTCCCCGGCCGGGCGTCGAACTCTCATTGCTGCTGCCGACAACTCCACAGCCCAGCGCTTAACCGCTGCGCCACCAGGGAGGCCCTGACTTTCCTATTATTTTAAGTCAATTCTACTCTACCAACATTTCCATTATTTAAAAAAAAAAAAAATGTTCCCTAATACTCCTTCAGTTGGATTTGTTGAAAGAGCATGCCATTTTATCACTCAACAAAGCAAGTTTAACTGGAATCATTTATGTAAAGAGAACTTCTAAAACCAAAATATTAAGAATGTTACCTACCCCACTTATCTAAATGACAATCCTTATCACAAGAACTAACTTTTGACTGTAGTGGTTGATTTTTCAGCAGGAAATGAAAACACGGCCCTGATAATGACTCTGTCAAAAGGGCACTTAAAAAAATAAATTGAAGTCAGCAGGATGACATAATGCCATCCAGAGGCATATGATCAGATAGTGTTTCACAGTGCAGCAGTACATACACCAGTTCTTCCACTTAAAATTGAGAAAACTTATAACCTTATTTGGCTTTAAAAGGTGATTTTCTGTTGACCTATGGTTAATGTTCTGAGGCTATGGAAAAATACCAATTTGCATACACTGAAATTTAAAAAGAAATACAAAGAAGTGCTCCAATTCCATTCCTCCTTTACTACCAGCCATTCTCTCTGTTCCTTCCAACTCCAGATTTATATTTAAGCTGAGGGCAGAGCAACTGGAGGAACAGCATTAAAGGAAGGGAATTGTTCGTTTCTGTTTCTAATTATGTCCCTTATAATTAAATGGTAACTTTAGAAATTTTCCCACCAGTTTCTCTAATTGTACAGAAGATTGAAAAGGTTTCTAAGCCAAACTGGTTAAACTATTTATTTATTTATATAACCACCGCCCCCAATCTTACAACGCCCCATCTTGCATTTAAATCATTTATTCAATCTCCCTTTCTCAACTAAATTCCACTTCATTCATTCATTTTCATTTGTTAGTAAATATTGATTAAAAGCCTATTATGTGTCAAGCAGAAAGGAAAATGCGGGAAGGAGGTGACAGGGAAGAATGGGGAACCGGAGAGGAAACATGAGGGGGGCGTGAGGGAGTACATAGTAACACTGGTCTTGAACATCTCCTGTGTGTCAATTCCATTGGCAAGTGATTCTCATCTGAAGACAAAAATCTTTTGAGGGGCTGTGACAGAGTACCAACAGTAGGTCTGCAAAGCTCTAGCTTTATTTATATGAAGATCTAAGAACTATATTCAGATTGAATGACATTTACCACGTACACAGACTTTGTAAATTTACAAAAATAATGTACGATTTTTAAAATATACACTATCAGGGGTGATATTAAAAATATTGCATAACTGATCAAACATGGGCTTCAGCTAAAAAAGTCACTGCCTCCCTTCAACAGTCTGTATGGATAGTCTGGTTTATCTGTCTACTGCTGAATAGCAGACTGGCTAGTGCAGGTGAAGAGAAACTAGTTTTTTCCTTTCTTTTTTCCTTTACATATTAAAGAATGGTATTCATAATTTAAAAATTAATGGGAAGTACTATTCTAAGAAATACGGCTGCTATGCTGTAACACCATATCATATTGATTAAATCACCACTAACGTGAGAAGTCACAGTCAATTTAGAAGTTAAACTTTTGTGGTGCTTTCTGTTTCATCCTCTTTAACATCCCCCACTTTCCCACAAATCTCTGTAATTGTTCAACTCTTACCAGATGTTCCAAGGGCCGTAAACACTATCTTATGAAAAAGTCCATCTTTATTTGTAATGAGAAACAGCTAGGTTTGAGGATGTGATTTACTTAAGCCACTCAATACTCTGCTAAGAGGAAAAGTGCAACTTCAAAAATATCTGAGGTGGAGGGCAATCTGTGCTAAGTGATCTACCTGAAAGAACTGGAAACAAGGTGTTTAAAGTTCTTCCCTAGTGAGAGAAGAAAATAAGCTGAATGGCTACCTTTTACTTGAATCGATCAGAGGAATATCTAATGTTCTCTCTTTGTCTTCCATTAGCCAAATAAGTTATTCATATTATCTTATTTAGCACATTACAGTATTCCAATGAGATAATTTAGCTCGTTTGTTTCTCAGAAGCAAAAAGCAATGATCAGAGGGCAGCACAATAATTCCAAGAATATCTGTAACAAGAATATCTGTAACACCCATGTATTTCCTACAGATTCAGAACAAAGCAAAATGATTAAAGTAACACTTTTAGAAATCAGGTATAGAAATAAAGGTATAATTAAGTATTTAATACTTATGCAGATGAAAATTTAAACATAGAGGGACTAAAATTATTCAAACATAAATAGCTTTTTAAAGCCCACTGAAATCACAATTTTTATAAGTGGCAAAATTATGCCATTTAATTTCTCCTGGAAAAAATGGTCATCTTCTTAAGCTAAAATTAAAATTTTCAGGGTCTTCTGATTAATAGAGGCTTCAGATATTAAATTACTGACAATACAAAGGCATTTTCCAACAAAACTAACCTTAAAAAAGGCAAACCACTTGTAGTCATTCAACACAATCTCAAAGCCTTGATTGTAAATGATGGTGAAATGGCCAGCATTGCCGAAGTCATCATAAGCAGTATTCAACTTCTTTAGGTGTACCACGACTTTTTTTTCTGGTGGTCCTAAATGATTAAAAAAAAAAAAAAGACACACAAAAAAGGGAAATTATTTGACCTTCAATAAGAAGAAAATCTTCTCTATAATTTCCATTATTTTAAAGTCGCCTTCTTTCCATTCTACCTAATTTGGCAACAAACAGTTTATGACAAGATCAGACTCTATCAGACAGACTCTCTGGGTGGTATCAAAAGATTTCAGGCAAGCCCAAGAACCAAGGATGCAAAAAGATAAAAGATATGTTGTCCAGTCAACAGAGGTATAGGTACAGCCTTCACATTTCCAGACTATCCAGACACTGAAGAAAAGGAGAAACAGGGAATGCTGGAAACGACAGGCAGAAAAGGGGAAAAGACAAAATGATCACCAAAAAAATGGAAACATAAAAATACTTGCTATCAGATTGAAGCAGGAAGTTGCTGAATCTGGTGCTTGAATTCAGTTGCTTGCTAGAGTGGAAAGTTCCTGTGGTGTGCTACTTGCCCACAGTAGCTATGGCTCCCTTGACTCCTTCCCAAACAAGAAAGTCTATGACAGATGGGGTGACAGGCTTCCGCATACAAACTATATAAAACCTTACTATTCCTTTTAATTGGGGCTCAGACTTTGGGGAGCTATCCCACTTGGCCCCTGGTTTGACAATTAAATGTCTGTCTTTCCACCTCTCTGAGTGTCTTCTGATTTCTCTGAAAAGTTGCTGTAATAAGATCACAAGGACAAAAGAAATAATCTCTTCAGAGAAGGGTTGTATCTTTGTCCCCATTGACGTTAGTTTAGAACTTCAGAATCTGAACCCTTTCAAGGGATGCAGCAAACTTGAGAATTCTATCCTAGGAAGCTAATTTGTGCTGGTAGGAACTAAACTTTTAACCTTCAGAAGAAGGGGGCTCAGAATTTTCATTGTCTTTAATTATTAGATGAATGAAGGTCAATGGTATGTTTTATGGACGGGTTGTCTGAAATGGGTGCTAGTGTGTCCACACCATAAACAGCTATTCCATACTTCCATAAATGTCCTGAGTTAAGAGTGTGTGTGCGACACAACAGTACAAAATCCTGACCTCCCTCTCACTTCAGACCTCTAAGCCCAACTTTTAAAAGAAAAAAAAAAATTGATTATAATAGCCCAGTACTGTGAAAAGTCACACAGTTGTCTGCAATTAAGACTGTCGAATAGGGCTATTTATGTAAAGACTTGATAAATCTTTGTTCTGCTGACAAGGAAACTGCAACTGAGAGGGAGTGTAACTCATCCTGCAAAAGTCACAGGGTGGGAAAGGATTTGGGAAGAACAGGAATACCTCTCCTGACACCAAACCATGTTTTTTCTCCTCTCAAATTCTTCATGCTTGGTCAGCCAAGCTCTATGAGTTCAGCATATGGAATACATTTCTGTGTGTTTGCTCAAACACTGCAGATTTACTGACAGACTTGCAGGAGCTAGGCATTTGTGCTTAGTTCTGGGCATTTCAAAATACAAGTACTGGCTGAAGAATTAGTTTAAAAAACAAAACGTATATAGCTTTTATTTACTTCACTTCTCTGTAATACCTTAAGCAGGGCAGAGGGTACATAAGGCCTCTTTCCCACCCGCTAACAAAAGAACAAAACTTTTCCTCCATTATCCCCTAACACTTTTTGCTTGTTTTCACCAGCGCGCGCGCGCGCGCGCACACACACACACACACACACACTCATAACCTACGGAAGATAACAAGATTGCACGGTATCAACTCTTCTAAACGAAAAACAAAAATTAAGGGGAGGGAAAAGTTCTTGAAAAAAAAGTGGAGGGACAAGTTTTCAGTAGATCAACTTCTACCTCGCGCGACCCCGGCGCCAGGGAGGGCGCCTGGTGGGACCCCTGGGCCAGGCACTCGTCCGAGTGTGGGGCGCCCTGTGCCGGCGTGGTGAGGTTTGGGGGGGCGGAAAGGAAGGCGTAGCGCGAAGGGAGAGCATCGGGGGCGCCGGCGGCTTACCCATAACCGAGCAGTTGACGTCCCGCTGGAACCCGCCAGGGCCCACCTGGAAGAGCCAGGTGCCCAGCAGGTCAGGGTAGGTGCAGTTGGCAGGTGTGTCGCCGCGCGCGGGGCCCGCGCAGGAGAGGAGCAGCGGGAGGGCGGCGACCAGCCAGCGGGGCCAGGGACCCATGGCGGCGAGGAGCGGAGCAGATCGTGGCGCGGGAGGACGTGGGAGGACGCGGGCGCCCCGGGCGGCGAGCACTGAGCGGGCGACCTGGGCCGGGTGCCCTTGAAATAGCCAGAGGGGCCGGAAGCTTGGCGGTGGGGCGGGGTCTCAGAAAAGGAGGGGAAGTGGGGGTTCTGCTGAAGGCAAAAGGTGAGAAAAACCCAGAGAGCAGGAGCTCTAACAAGTGGAGTTTGTCTTGTGTTTCTAAAGTGCTGCCCTCTTAGACCTCGAAGGTCCTAGGTCAATACCTGCTGCGTTTGTTTTT
>PVIJ01012062.1:20201-51697 GCA_004024925.1 Scalopus aquaticus
TCCCTCCCCCCTCACTCATCTCCTCCCCACCTTGTCACCCACACCCACACTTTTATTTTTCTCAGCCTTTCTCCATTTGCAGCACAAAAGCTGAAAACTCAGAGAGAGAAGACACTTTTCCAGGGTGAAGAAAGGCACTGGTAAGAGAAGCTGACTTTCTGACCGGCTTCCAATGTGCCAGTCTGATGGTCAAGATTATTAGGTAGCATCATTTCCTGCTGCCTCCTTGCTCAGTAAAATATCACTGTTCTCTTTGAGAGAACCCCTGACTACACAGTTTATTCATCAGTGTCAGTGTCAAGCCCTGTGGCATCAATGACATGTGATAAAACAGATTTTTGTGACTCCCTGTCCTCTATGGTACATGCATTTTGGTATCATCATACTGCTTACAAATAAATGTTTCTTAATACACGTTTTCCACCAGATTAGAAACATCCCACAGGAGCTAGTCTGTATTATTTACTTTTTCCCCTCCTAGATTCTGGTTTGAAAACACTCAGAAGTGTCAGAGGTGTTATAATAAATGCACTCAATGCTTTTTAATGATTTCTAGTTCTGAAAGCCAATTTTGATTTGGCAATAGGAGATTCCTTGAAAGCCTACGTCAAAGTGTCTGTGCTGTATGTAGTCATTGATCTGCGTTGGAAAGTTGAAGTGGATCCTCCATCATGACAGATGAAGGTTGATCAGACAATGTATCCTACTGAGTCCTCCTTCCCCCCCTGTCATTTTTTTTTCCAATTTTATACTTTTATTTTTTATTAAATGTGTTATTTATATCTTTTACATTATTGTGTGTTCCCCATAGGTTACCCACCACCTGTTCACCCATGAAGCCATCACCATAGTCCCCCTTGCTCCCCTCTTCCCCCCTCTTGAACCCTTACCCTCCCCTCCTTCCCTGCTGAATGTTGCATTCTTATTTGGCTCCCCTATATTCCTGTTATAAGTGAAACCATTCAATACTTTTCTCTTTCTTTCTGGCTTATTTCACTGATCATGATCCCTTCTAGTTCCATCCATGTAGCTGTGAATTGCATGTGTTTGTCTTTTTTGAATGCTGAATAGTATTCCATTGTGTATATGTACCACATCTTCTTGATCCAGTCATCTATTTTTGGGCATCTGGGTTGTTTCCATACCTTAGCTATTGTAAACAGTGCTGCAATAAGTATGCAGGTGCATGTATCCTTTGGATTAGTGTTTTTGTGTCCTTTAGGTAGATTCCCAGAAGCGGTATTGCCGGGTCATATGGAAACTCCATTTTTAGCACTTTGAGGAACCGCCATACAGCTTTCCATAGTGGTTGGATCAATTTGCATTCCCACCAGCAGTGTGGGAGAGTTCCTTTTTCTTCACATCCTTGCCAACATTTGTTGTTCCCTGTTTTTGTAATGTGCACCATTCTCACTGGTGTGAGGTGGTATCTAATTGTGATTTTAATTTGCATTTCCCTGATTATAAGTGATGTTGAACATTTTTTCATATACCTGTTAGCCATTTTCTTTTCTTCTTTGGAGAAGTGTCTTTTTAGCCTTCTGCCCATTTTTTGACTGGATTGTTGACTTTGTTTTTGTTGAGTTGTGTGAGCTCTTTGTAGATTTTTGTTATCAGTCCTTTATCAGTTGTATTGAGTGCAAAGATCTTTTCCCAGTTAGTGGGGTGTCTGTTTGTTTTGATTATTGTCTTTTTTGCTGTACAGAAGCTTTTTAGTTTGGTGTAGTCCCAGCTGTTTATCTTTTCTTTTACTTCCTTGCTATGAGGGAAGTGCTTTTAAAGATTTTGCTGAGATGTATGTCATGTGGAGTTTTGCCTATATTTTCTTCTATAAACTTTATGGTTTGAGGTCTTATCTCCAGGTCTTTTATCCATTTTGAGTTGGTTTTTGTGCATGGTGTGATGTAGTAGTCTAACTTCATTTTTTTGCATGTAGCAGTCCAATTTTCCCAACACTATTTATTGAACAAGCTAATCTTGTTCCATTGCATATTCTTTGCTCCTTTGTTGAAGATTAGTTGTCCATAAATATGTGGATTTATTTCTGGGTTTTCTATTGGATTCCATTGGTCTGTGTATCTGTTTTTGCTCCAGTACCGTGCTGTTTTAATTATTATGGCTTTGTAGTATAGTTTGAAATCAGGGCGTGTAATCCCTCCATTTATATACTTTTTAGTCAGGAGCTTTAGCTATGCGAGGTTTTTTGTGGTTCCATATGAATTTCATCCATATCCATTCTATTTCTTTGAAGAATGTCATTGAGATTTTTGTTGGAATAACATTGAATCTGTAGATTGCTTTTGGCAGGATGCCATTTTGATGATGTTGATTCTTCCAATCCATGAGCAGAGGATATCTTTCCATTTTTTTGTGTCCTCCTCTATTTCTTTTAACAGTGTCCTGTAGTTTTCTTTGTATAAGTCCTTTACCACTTTTGTTAGGTTTATTCCCGGGTACTTGATATTTTTGGTTTCAATTTTGAAGGAGATAATTATTTTAATTTCTTCTTCTTCAGACTGAGTGTTTGTATATAGAAAGGCTACTGATTTTTGTGCATTGATTTTGTATCCTGCTATGTTACTGAATTGGTCTATAGTTTTGAGTAGTTTTTCTATGGAGTTTTTAGGATTCTCTATGTATATAATCATATCATCTGCAAATAGTGACAGTTTAATTTCTTCCTTCCCTATTTGGATTCCTTGTATGTCTTTCTCTTGTCTTATTGCTCTCTCTAGGACTTCAATTATTATATTGAAAAGCAATGGTGAGAGTGGACATCCTTGTCTTGTTCCTGATTTTAGGGGAAAGGCTTTCAGCTTCTCACCATTGAGGATAACATTGGCTGTGGATTTGTCATATATGGCTTTGATTATGTTAAATAATGTTCCTTCTATCCCAAGGATTTCAAGGGCCTTTGTCATAATGGGTGTTGCACTTTGTCAAATGCTTTCTCAGCATCTATGATGTGATCATATGGTTTTTATTTTTCTTTTTGTTGATGGTATGGATTACATTGATTGATTTTCGATGTTGAACCATCCTTGTGTCCCTGGAATAAATCCTACTTCGTCGTGGTGTATTATCTTTTGGATATATTGTTGGATCCTGTTGGCCAAGATTTTGTTAAATATTTTTGCATCAATATTCATTAGGGAGATTGGTCTGTAGTTTTCCTTTTTTGTATTGTCTTTGTCTTGTTTTGGTATTAAAGTAATATTTGTTTCATAGAATGTGTTTGGTAGTATTCCTTCCTTTTCAATGTTTTGAAAGAGTTTGTGTAATATATGGACTAGTTCATTTTTAAACGTTTGGTAGAATTCGTTTATGAAACCATCTGGTCCTGGGCTTTTGTTTTTAGGGAGGGTTTTGATGATTGCTTCAATTTCGCTGCTTGAGATTGGACTGTTTAGGTGTTCTATATCTTCTTTACCTATTTTTGGGTAGCTGTGTAGTTTCAGGAATTTGTCCATTTCCTCTAAGTTGTTGAACTTGTTTCCATATAGCTGTTTATAATAATCTCTGATTATTCTTTTGATTTCTGCTGTGTCTGTTGTAATTTTGCCTCTTTCATTTCTTATCCTGTTTACTTGTGTGTTTTCCCATTTTTTCTTTGTAAGCCTGGCTAAAGGTTTGTCCATTTTGTTTATTTTTTCAAAGAACCAGCTTTTGGTTTTGTTGATCTTCTGTATTTTTTTATTTACATTTCATTTATTTCTGCTTTGATTTTTATTATTTCCTTTCTTAGGCTGGCTTTTGGGTTTTTCTATTGTTCCTTTTCCAGTTCTTTGAGGTGGGAGATTATATGGTTTCTTTGAGTTTTTTCTTGTTTCTTGATGTGAGCCTGTATTGCTATGTATTTCCCCCTTAATACTGCTTTTGCTGTGTCCCAAACGTTCTGGAAAGTTGTGTCTTCTTTGTCATTCATTTCTAGGTATTTTTTAATTTCTTCTTCGATCTCCTCATTAGTCCAGTGGTCTTCGAGCAGTGTGGGTTTCAATCTCCATGTTGTAAAGGGTTCCTTTTTTTCTTTTCATGGTTCATTTCTAGTTTGATGGCTTTATGATCAGAGAAGATAGTAGGTATGATTTTGATCTTTGTGTATCTGTTGAGGTTTGTTCTGTGACCTAGCATGTGATCAATCCTGGAGTATGATCCATGTGCACTTGAGAAGAATGTGTATTCAGATTTTTGGGGGTGCAGTGCCCTATGGATATCTGTTAAGCCCATGTGGTCTAGGTCTTTATTTAGAGCTTTAAGGTCCTTATTTATTTTTTGCCTCGTTGATCTGTCCATTTGTGGTAATGGAGTGTTGAAGTCTCCTACTATATATGTATTTTGGAGTGTTGAAGTCTCCTACTATATATGTATTTTCTCTAATGTCTGTTTTCAGAGATGATAGTAATTGTCATATATTTTGGTGCTCCTTTGTTTGGGGAGTATATGTTGATGAGGGTTATATCATCTTGCTGAATTGTCCCCTTTATCATGATGTAGTGACCATATATGTCTCTTTTTACCTTTTTTAGTTTGAAGTCTATTTTATCTGATATAAGTATAGCTGTCCCTGCCTTCTTTTTAGGTCCATTTGCTTGTAGAATTGCTTTCCAGCCTTTTACTTTCAGTCTGTTACTTTCAGTCTGTGTTTATCTTTTGTGGCTAAATGTGTTTCCTGTAGACAGCAGAATGTTCCGTCCTGTTTTTTGATCCATTTCACTACTCTGTGTCTTTTTATTGATGAGTTTAGTCCGTTTACATTTAGAGTTAATATTGATACATTAGCATCTATATTGGCCATTTTGTTTGTGTTTTTGTGGTTTTAATCCTTGTCTTATTCTGGTCTTTTTCATTCCTTTGTCAGTTTTGGATTTAGGACTTCTTGTAGTATTGTTCATAGTGGGGGTTTAGTCATGATGAATTTCTGGAGACTCTGGGAAGATCCTTATGCTTTCTTCATAGAGGAAAGAGAGCTTTGCGGGATAAAGTATTCTTGATTGGCATTTATTGTCTTTGGAGTTTGTTGAATATGTTTCTCCATTCTCTCCTTGCCCATAGCATTTCTTCGGAGAAGTCAGATGTCATCCTGATTGGTTTTCCTTTGTAAATTGTTTGTTTCCTCCCCCTTGCCATCTTCAATATTTTTTCCTTGTCCTGTATTTGTGTGAGTTTAACTATGATATGTCTAGGTGTAGGTCTTTTGGGATCATGGTGATTTGGAGATTTTCTTGCTTCTTGTATGCCTATTTTCTTATGTGGGAAGTTTTCTTCTATCACCTCCTTAAATAGTTTCTCTGCTCCTTGGTCCCTCTCCTCTCCTTCTGGTATTCCTATAACTCTTATGTTTCTTTTTTTCATGGTTTCAGATAGATCTTGAATTGTTTTTTCATTCTTTTCCCTTCTTGCTTCTATTTCCTTTTCCCTTTTGGATCTTTCAATATTTGCATTTTCAAGATCGCTAATGCAGTCTTCCATTTCATTGATTCTGCTTTTATTGCTCTTCCCAGAGATCTTTAGTTCTTTCATTAAGCTCTTATTTTCCTTTAGGGTCTCGGTTTCTTTCTTCAATCGTTTATTGTTTTTTTTTCCATTTCTTTCTTTTCCTTTATCATGATTTCCTTAATCACGATTCTAAATTCTATTTATTTATTTATTTATTATTTTTATTTGTGTCTTTTACACTACTGTATATTAACGTAGGTTTCCCACCACCAATTCACCCGTGAACCATCACCACAGTCCCCTGTGCTCCGCTCTCCCCCGTTCTGAGCCCCAATCCTTCCCCCTCTCTTGCTGGTTGACACTCTTGTATTTGGTTCCCCTATATTCCTGTTATAAGTGTTACCATTTGATATTTTTCTTTTTCCTTTTGGCTTATTTTGCTGAGCATGATCCCTTCTAGTTCCATCCATGTTGCTGCAAATTTCATGTGTTTATCTTTTTTGAATGCGGAATAGTATTCCACTGTGTATATGTACCACATCTTCTTGATCCAGTCATCTATTTTTGGGCATCTGGGTTGTTTCCATATCTTCACTATTGTAAATAGCACTGCAATAAACATACGGGTGCATGTATCCTTTTGGATTTGTTTTTTTGTTTTTTTTTTTGTCCTTTGGGTAGATTCCCAAAAGTGGTATTGCTGGGTTGTATGGTAGCTCCACATTTATTAATTTAAGGAAACGCCATATGGCTTTCCACAGTGGTTGGACCAGTTTGCATTCCCACCAGCAGTGTAGAAGAGTTCCTTTTTCTCCACAGCCTTTCCAGCATTTGTTGTTGCCTGTTTTTTTTTTAATGTACGCCATTCTCACTGGCGTGAGGTGGTATCTCATTTTGGTTTTGATTTCACACAACTCAACAGAAACAAAGTCAACAATCCAGTCAAAAAATGGGCGGAAGAGCTAAAAAGACACTTCTCCAAGGAAGAAAAGCAAATGGCCAACAGCCATATGAAAAATGTTCAACATCACTTACATTCAGGGAAATGGTCCTGAATTCTTTATCTGTCAGAGAGAGAAGTTATTCCTTGTTGTCGTCAATGAGTTTTGGTGCTTGATTTTCTTTTTGTTCCGTCTCCTTTCCCTGACAGCTTGCTTGGTTGTTTGTATTTTTCCTTCTCCCTGTTTGTCTTCTGATTTGTTGTAAGTGTTGGGAGATTGTGGCACTGGTATTGGCAGGCATCTCTTTGAGTGCTCCTTCTTGGATGTTGGGGGTGGGTGGAGATCTAACCGATTCTGGCCTTGTTAGGCCAAACCCCTGGTGGTCGTGGTGGTTGGTAGCCCCAGTGCTAGCTCCACTCAGTTCCGAGAACCCCAGTACTGAGATCTGTCGCTGGTTAGCACTAGATCCTTGTAGGCTAGGGAGGATAATTTCTTGAGTTTCTTCTTTTTTTTTTTTTTTTTTTTAGTGGTTCCTGCTGAGATGGTAGTTGCAGGTTTAATTCAGGAGGTCTTCTGTAGTCTTTTGCTCCTGAGGTCTTGGGGTGTTTGGGTGGCCCCACTGCTGGTGTTCTGTCCCCTTTTGGGTGTCAGATGCTGCTGCCATCAGTTTTCTTTCTGTTGCTGCTAGTATTCTCGCTATAGATCTTCCTGTTCTCTCTCTCCCGCTGTTTCCTACAGTGTTTACTAGAGGCTATCACCGCTGTTGGGGTTAGGTCTGGTGAGGATGAGTCACCTGAGGCCGGCCCTGAGCCTCTGTGCCTCTGATTTCACCACTATCAGGGCAAGATCACTTTATTGTGGGGGTGGGGGTGGGTGCTGGCAGCTGTGTGTTGCCTCAGGTAGTTGTAATTTTGAGTCCCACCAGCAGTCTTGAGTTGTTTCAAGCCCTGCCCTGGAGTTGCAGTTTCAAGCCTGGGGTAGAGGGCTGCCTGCAGTTTTTTTTTCCCCTTTTCTCCCAGTGGCACTTCTCCCATGCCTGGAGGGTGGTCGCGGTAGTCTAGCCCACGGTCTTTCTCAGGTGGCTCAGAGCTGACCCCCTCCCACGGTATTTCTCCGGTGCAGTGCGGTGCGGTGAAGCTGCCCCAACCACGGTCCCTCTCCTGCATGGTGGGAGCAGGAAGCCTCAACCTCGGATTTTGTCCCACGCTTCTCCTGCACCTGGAGCCGGGAGTCTCTTCCTGTTGGTTACTCCAGTGGCTAGAGAATAGTAGTGCTGCTGAGAGGGGGAGGAACCACCCCAGGGTTCTGTTCCAAAGGGAAGCTAGAGTGCTGGCTCCGTAACAGAGGTGGGGGGAGGGGCCACACCACGGCTGCCAGGGGCTTTGTTCTGGGTCCCACCAACTTCCCCAGTCCACTCTGCCCTCTCCAGGGCTCTGTTGCTACCTGGAGGGACTACTGGTGTCAGTCTCTAGTTTATCACTCTGCCGTGTCCAGGGAAACGCCTCTGCCCACCTTTTTAAAATTTTTTCTGTGTCTCCTCAGGTGCCTCTCGTCTTGGTTTCCTGGTCTAGTTTGCATGGGAGGGAGGGGAGGGGGGATCTGGTAGTTCTTTCTTCTCCTTAGTCAGTCTTTTCAGCTTCTTTCCAAGTCCTACTCACCCGTGAGGGTGTTAGATTTATGTAGCGTTTCTGGATCTTCTCTGGGTTTAGCTGATGTCCCTTTATAAGCGGCTTTTCTTTTAGGAGAGTTGATTCTAGCATCACTTCACCACCATGTTGATGACGTCCCTCCTCCCATCATTTTTTTATTTAACTATAATCATATCAAATTGCTCCTAATATTGGGAAGCTGAATATTTCCCAATAGGTTATCTTTTTATTATCTTTAAAAATAATAAAATACTATAAGACCTCAAAAACTGTCTATAGTAATTGCATGGTCATGTGTATTATGTATCTGCCTCTCTGTGATATCAGCATCATGAGGTTTGGGCCTTGCATGTGTTATTCACTTCTGTAGTAGGTGCTCAATAAACATGTTGACTGAAACTCCTTACTCTATTGCTGTGATAATCAAATTTATTGGGATCAAATTTGTATTGGGCATACATTTTTGTCACCACACAATAAGCTTTATATTTCTTTCCTCATTTTGTTTACTTTCAAAGATATTCAGGTAGTATAAGGGAACAAATTATGAGTCCCAGCAAGATACAGAAGTTTAAGTTTTTATGCTTCTGGGGATTAGCTTGAAAGTTCTGGAAGCTGACCCTACATTTCTTCATAAATGTTATCCAGAAGTCAATTTATAAACGCATGTTGGAAAATAGGAAGACTAACCCATGTCACGGTGTTTCTTTTCAAAACTTTGTAGTTTTATTAGACTTCCCTCTTTCCTATAAGTTATTGCTGAGAGGGAAGCATGAAGTTAAATAAAGTGAATTGTAAAGTAACAAAACTATAGACAGTATTGACATGAAGAGAGAAAAACCAGACCAGACAATGATGAGAGATATAATGGTTAAGACTATCATTTTCTCCGAGTTGAGAAAATATCTCTTTTTCCAAAAATCAGATAAGTTACCTAAGTAGTGATAGCATTTGAAATATTTCATTTTAATAAGTTTAAATATTTTTATTTAAATTGAAAAAATCAATCAATGTATTCACTCCTCCTGTGTTTTAAACGGCATTTAATACTTTTAAAATTTAAAAATAATTAAATAAATATGAATAGTTAAGTAAATAAATAGAAGCAATTAAAGTAACAGAATTCTGAAGGAAAAAGACCTCGCATTTATCATCATTTTCATTTATCCCTTCTTCATTTTGTCCCTTCTATTTAAATATTTGTTTTTTATTATATGATAAGATACAAAATTCAATAAATTTTATCTAAAATTATGCCAATTAAATTTTACCATTAACTACAGTTATTTTCACTAACCTTACATTTTTTTCATGTCTCCATCCTCCCTGATGTTCTTTCCAAATCCTTTACTAAACTTACCCAGTTACTTAGACACATACATTAGAAATGACCAATAACACCAGTCAACAGTGAGATCATCACTGACTTTAAAAAGTCCTAATTTGTAGTATCTTGGTGTGCTGAACATGAATATAACTGTGAAAAATTTTTATTAGCTCTTGTTTTGAAGATAGTTCATATAATTTATTTTATATGTTTCACCGTGTAAATTGATCCAGTAGGACTGCAACAACATCCTAAGTCGGCCTAGAATGATGTAATATTGCATCACATTGCATAATAACATCAAACACACATCATCTAGAATTGATTGCATCATTTTCTGATGCAATGCAATACTACCGTCAGGCAGCTGCTGAAGCAAGCTGACGTCATCAGTGCACTAGATCAAGCCCTGTCAGAAAGGGTTAGCATTGGGCCTCCCTGGTGGCACAGTGGTTGAGCTCTGTACTCTGGAGCGGTGATGCGAGTTAGATGCCCAGCCAGGGAGATTCCCACATGGTGTGGCAGACCTCTCCTGCCTCACCTGCTGCCCCCCTCAACAGTGTATTTCCATCCATCTGTCTGTTCTGCTCCCCACTCAGTCTCTGGTGAACCCTCTCACTGCCTCATGCCTCTGGCCTGTACCCCAGCTTGTATGCATAAATAAATAAATCTTTAAAAATTAGTTAAAAAAAAGGGTTAGCATTGAAAATATTTCAGACTTTGTGCAAGACAGTTGAACCTACTGTTCCATAGAACTGTTATTATTTTATTCATTTAGGCACAATACAGAACAGTCATGCCTCGAAAGTGCATTAATAGAGTGGACAATTTCTGCTCTATTTGTGGGGAAGTGACATTTGCTGACCAGAAGAAAAATATCACATCTCAAGTGAAGAAGGCTTATCTTTACTTCGGATGCAAGGTTGGTGACCAAGAGAAGCCTTGGGCCCCCATAAATGCTGTGCTACATGCACAAGACAGCTTTCACAGTGGTGAAATGGCAAAGACCATCAATGCTGTTTACAGTCCCCATGGTGTGGAGAGAGCCAAGCAACCGCATAAAATACCATTACTTCTGCTTGGTTCCTCCTCTTTCCAGCAGAATTAGGAAGCCAAAGAAGTCGAGAATAGTCTACCCAAACATTCCATCTGCATTGACATGCCTGGTTCAACAACTTGCTGCAGGGTGATGTGAAACAAACATGGAATGCTTTTCGCCTAGTATCTACAAACTTTTTGTGGGAATGTTAGGGCAGAAAACTACAAGGCACTAATAGAAGACATGCTGATGCAGTATCAAAAACTTGGCTGCAATATGTCTCTAAAGATCCACTTCTTTCATTCCCATATGGATTTCTTCCCTGAAAACTGTGGTATGGTTCGTGATGAACATGGCAAACGCTTTCATCAAGATATCGCATCAATGGAATAAAGATCCCAGGGAAAATGGTCCACTACAATGCTGGCTGACTACTGCTGGACACTCCCCAGAGATACTCCTGAACAGCTGTACAAGAGACAAATGAAGAAATCTAAGAAGTAGTCTATGACTTGATTTTTTACAGATATTAGCCATAGGCCTATTACTATTGGCATGTATTTCGTGATGTAAACATCAATTTATTGCAGATTGCAAAAAAAACTAGAGCCAAAATTAGAATTTGACTGTCATATTCCTGTTGAGCATATACAAATTGGTAGGAAATGACTAATTTTATTTCAGTAACATGACTTTTGCAAGAATTTGTTGAGCAGTCTAATGGCTGTGTGCACAGATTCTAGGTACAGAGTGCCATGCTTTGAATTCTAGCACCAACCCTTTCTATGTGTGTGACATTAGCAAAGTTATTTGTCTTCTTTGACTCAGTTTCCTCATCAGTAAAACTGAGCTAGTGATAGAGTTGTAGTGAATTTTTTAATGATTAATATGTGGAATGCTTGAAATACTACTGTCACCGAATAAACACTACTGTCCCTAATAGCATTGTTTTGATGTCCATGTCTATGAATTTGGGAGTTTATTGTTATTAAATGAGAGAACATATTTTATATTTTCCTCTTCAACCTGATTTTCATACTTCCTTCCAGTTTCCAGGGCATTTTTTTTTTCATTCTAACAAGTGGATTAAAGAGATCTCTTCAAATCAGTAAGTTGAATTAAAGTATATAACATCTACTTAACTGTCATTAATAGGGCATTTGGGTGTTTCACAAATATTCTAAGCATTATTAATTTTTGCCAGTGTCAACAATGTTGCAATAAAAATTTTTGAACATATGTCCTTCCTACAGTTGTTCTAGCTACAGAAAAATGACGGAACTAATTGCTGAGTCACATAAATATTGCAAGATTAAATGTCCAGAATAGCCCTAACAAATAGCAACATCAGAGTCTTCTTCCACATTTATCTTCCAATTCTTTTTTCCCCGAGTTGTTTTAACTATTCTCAATAGAAATATCTTAAGTTGTTTAAAATTTGCTGAAATATTTAAAATAATTATTTAATTTTAACTTTGTTCTCTAAAGTACCTAAATTCTATTTTTGCATAGTATAATATAGAGATTCAAATTTTTAATCATTTAGCAATGATACCAGCACCATTTATTAAATAAAACTTATTTTCCCTCACACTTTAGACACCACATTTGAGTATATTACAATCCCATAAATATTGGAAATTTTTTTTCTGTTTAGCTTTACTAATTCTTTTAAAGCAAGTTTGCTTGCTGTTCTTTCTATTTCATACATTTTCAGTTCTTCTTAGCCATTTTTCCCTTCCATTTGAACTTAAGATCACTCTATCTGCTTTAAAATATTTATCACTTTTAACATTATATGTTTTGGCTAATCCCTCTCCCACTTTTTTTTTTTTTGTTTGCTTTTGTAGATATTTACTTTTTTACTTAATGGAGCATTCAGTATATTTGAATTTTAAATATTTTTTTTAAACAAATTTTGGATATATTCATCCAGCTTAATAATTTGTTTTTAACTAATTTCATCTTTTATTCTACATAGTTTCTTCCTATCTTATTTAGCTCATTTTGCTTTATTTTTCTTTGTTTATCAACATGAATGCTCAGCATCTAATTTTTAGTCTTTTACTGCTATGACAATAACAGTATATTAGGCTCTCAGTTTTCTTCTGAGACAAGCTTTAATTGTATCCCAAAAGTTGTAGTACTTTTTCTCTTTGTATCCCAAAAATTGAAGTACTTTTTCTCTTTGTAATTTAAAAGATTTAAACTTAGTTTTGGTGTTTCAGTTGATGCCATTGACTGATTAGTCTACTTATACTTTAAGAAATTGAGTTATGTAATTATTTTTTTATTTTATTAGTTTATATTCTGAGAATGAGGCTATAAGATATCAACACTTAAAATTTATTAATGATCTATGACTTAGCTATATAAAATAAATACATAAAAATTACATCTTCACTATTCAGGAGAACTTTGATATTTACTCAAAGTGATTGCACAAAGTATATGACCATACCAATTTTTTGTCTATTCCAAATTTCAAGTCTGAAAGAATGCTTACAATAACTCAATGTAACTTCATTGTAATGAACTTCTCAGTTATCTAGTCTTTTGTTCCTAATACTGTAATTGCTTTGTTATTCTACATTTCCATATAATTATATTATATATTGTTACAAACATGTACTTTCTGCCTATACATAGATGTCCTTTCCCTCTTCTCTGAAAATTCCACCTAGGCCTAAAGCCTGAAAATTGCCTTCTAAGATTTGTTAGTTTGCCAGTCCTGGCTATTGTCTTCTTCCAAGACTTCATTTTATCTGACATATATTTTCCCCTCCTTACTTTTATGATTTTATATTTTAAAGATTCATTTATTTATGCTTACAAGAATGGGGTTGTAGGCCAGAGCTATAGGGTGGTGAGAGGATTCACCAGAGACAGAGAGGGGAGCAGAACAGGTGGATCAACTGAAATACACTGCTGAGGGAAGCAGTAGGCGAGGCAGGAGAGGTCTGCATTGCCATGTGGGCGTCTCTCTGACCTGGGATCGAACTCATGCTGCAGTGGCTACTGATAGCTTCATAGTGCTGAGACTTAACCCAATGCAGTACCAAGGAGGCCCCTTTTATGATTTTAGCAGACTTTCTCACCAATGTAGGGTACAGAACACTGACAAGAGTTTTCATAGTAAACTAATAGAAACAGAGAAACTGAATTAAAGTGAGAACATAGAGAAAGGCGGATGGTGCTTATAATTCCTTTCCATGATGACAATTACCATTTATTGAGTATCTATTCTGTGTGGACTCTGTGTACACATGCACACTGTCTTGTCCTGATAACTCCATTATAAGGCAGATGTATTTTGCTTCATTTTGAAAATGAAAAAGTGCAACAGACAGATTAAGTATCTTGTGAAATACCATGCAAGTTAATTAATGATTGAATTAGAAAATTTAGCTATTCCCAAAGAATATCTGACTCCTGGTGCCTGTTTCTTTCCGCTATTCCCATTCTGCTTTACTTTTATGCAGACTACAAATATATTCTGAAAAAAATAAAGTTTCATACTAAAAGAAGTATGGTCCTTCTTTAACAATAAAAACTATTCAATCAGTATATATTCTATATGGCACTAGTGTTGCAAACACTAATCAAGAGGAAATGATGGTAGGGTACATGTTTTTGTGAGACAATAAAGACAAACAGAGACATGTCTGATGTTGCTGTGGGATATTAGTATGGGGATGATGAGTAGTGAGCTGCAAATGTTGATTTAGGATTCACAGGAGGAGTCCTTTAGTCATTCAACAGATATTTATTAGGCATCTATTGTATTCTCTTCATAAGCAGGCAATGAAAATAGCTGCAAGGTATACAGGATGTCTGAGGTTTGGCTGAATATAATTTTTATTAGTCATCGCTAAATAAGTGAGGGAATAGATAAGATCACTAAAAGCAAGGCAGTATAATTCATGGAGGGAAGCTATGGGGAAGAGGCTGAAGACAGTTTAACAGTCCCCTAAATTTATGGGATTAGCCAAAAGGAAAGGAGTTTGTGAAAGCAAACCTCAGAATCAGAATGAGAACAAAGAAAGATAATGGTATGATGAAAGTAATGAAGAAGAAATGGTGGAATTTGAGGAGACCAATTCAAAGTATCCTTGTGATTCTTCCCTTGTCAAATCAGAAATAATTGCCCTTCACTAGATTTCACTAGATACTAATTTTGAAAAAGATTAATTCATTCAAGAAACATATTTATTGCTTATTATGTGACATGTTCTGTTTTAACATAAGGGATTCACCAAAAAAAAAAAAAATGTGCCAAATGAGATCTTTACATTCATGGCACATTAATTTAAATCAGGAATAAAAACATTAAACAGTTACTTGTGGATGAGCATCACAAAGGAGGGTGGAAGAAGAAATGGAATAGATGGCAGTGGGGGAACGCTGACAATGTGACATTTTGGCTGAGTTCTGCAGTTAGAGTTGTCTATGTCAGCAGCATACTAAGCAGAAGGAAGAAAATGTATAAAGGCTGGAGGAATTTGAGGAAGTGTAAAAATTTCAGAATAGCTAACACCATGAGTGATGAGGAAGTGAAAAGTATGGTTATGAAAACATATCATGACATAGCTTGGTAAAAACATAAACTGGTTCAAAATATTTAACATGTAAATTTGTTCAAACTATTTGGTAATATGAAAAAAGAATCTCAAAAAATATTTCCAGTTTTCATTTGACAATTTGGTTATATATTCTATTGAACTCCTGATATACAGAAAAAAAAAAAAACTAAAGAACAAAGATATTTATTAAGTTGTATTTGTAATAGAGAAAAAAAAGGAAAAATAACTAAAGGAATGCGCAAAAAATATGGTGTGTAAAATTTAAGAAAAGCATCTAGGAAATAGAAGTCTGCTTATTAAGAGTTTATAATAACATGAGAAAACATTTATTATAACTTATTTTCTAAAGTAAAAGAAAGAAGCAGGGGTCAGCCCAGATAGACACTGCTCACACCCTGCGTCTAGAACAAACTGAGGAATTCTCAGATGAAGACATCTGATCTTATAGGGGGATTGTCAGCAAACCAACTTCCCCTTTCCTCCCCATAGGAAAAAATATTATCTTTATTACTTGAATCTCTTCAGAAAGAAGAAACATCTCAGGTTTATTATCCAACAAATATCTCCTTTGACCCCATAGACAGTCACTGTGTTACTATGTCTTTGTGCTATGGCAACAGTCTTGAAAATATAATATATAAAATGTATAAAAATGCCTTACCAAATTGTCTCCTCAAAATCTTTATTTTCATTGCTTTTTATTTTTTATTGTTAGCAATTCTTAGTGTTATTTTAGCAAAGCTTCTTATAATGAAATGAGATTCATAGTTGTGTGAATAATAGGAAGTTGGCTAAGTAGTACTGAGACTATTATTCCTCATAAGTGTTGGCCAGTCTGAAACAGTGTATACAGTGCCATAGAGGTCTAAGGACAGTGCCGAGAAAATGGACAGGACACTGTCCATGGGTTCTAACTGCAAAACCTCTCAGGCTCAGGGGACAACAATGGGGTTTATTTAACAAATAGGGAAAACAAAGAGTTTCTAAGGCCGTAAGGGGCTAGCTGTCTAACCCCAGGCAGTGCCCATAGTGTCCAGAAGTCCCAAACAAAAGGCCACGTGTTCAAGATAGCACTGTCCTGTAAATGAGAGCTCATGGCACAATAGCAAGCAGCGGACCAATATCCAGCTCACGGTGGCAGCTGGAGGTGTTCACAGATAGGGTCACCAAGATGACACCACAGCAGCCCACAGCAACAGTCTGAAGGTTGGTCTGTATAGCACCAGATGCTGGATGGACAGCCACCTAGGCAACTGTACCAGGATGTGGTGGTGAACAATCTGAAGCAGTGGACATCTGTATAGGTGACCCAGACACAGTGCTGGTCACCTCTCAACAGTGCTGGACAGTGCTGGTCAGTAGTGCCAATCACCACCATTCACCAGGAAGTGCTGTCAGACAAACCAATGTCAACAGCTCTTTGCGAGTTATTGGCCTAAACAGTTTGTTGAGACACCAGGCAGAGGCCTATGGTGCTCCTTTTAGGTGATATCAGAGGCAGGGCTGCAGGCAGGTGCAATGGCCATGTCTCTGCAAATATCTTTGGCTTGTCTTCTTTCTTCAAGGTCAGCTGCTGGATGCTTCTTACTTCAGAGTTTGGCCGCTGATCCTTTCTCTTTCTTCTTTATTTGAAGGCCAGGAACAGAATCTCCAAAGCTGACTCCAGCCCGGCCTTATATTCTTTTGCAGGATCCCTTGCTCTACAAGCCTGATTGGACTGTTTTCAATCTTAAGTAATTGATCATTTAGCACTGGTCAACTCATTTTTTTTTAATCCAAGTAGTTAACTAATGAACTGAACTTGAACCTTATTTTTTTTCATTTAGCTTTCACCTGATTGGTCCATTCTACAATCCAAGTGTCAAATAAAACACAACAACCTTGATGCCTACACAGACCTAAATTGCCTTACCTCAGGGCAGGCTCATGGACTGATGGGCTCCAAGGAACCACAGCAGGAGCCTGCCTTAGTGGGGTCAGAGGCACTCTGCACCCTGTACCCCTTCAGTGGGACCAGGTGTAACAACAAAAAGTGGTGAGGGGTCTTGCAGCAAAAAGGGACACAGTTCCCAGCTGCTGCAGTGTGAGCTCAGCTGGGAGTCCACCATGTTGGCCCAGTGCTCCACAGACCTCACTACTGTGTGTGGCACCAGTGACCCACAAGGATGGAACTGAACCAGTGGGGTCCCAAGTTCCTCCTTGCATGCCTAAACTAGGGGCCACAGGGCTAGCTGTTGCCTCCTCCACCTGAGCTTTCAACCTTTCCAGTGCAGCCACAGTGGAGCAGCATGGTGGGGGAAATAATGCTGCCCCAACCCCTGTCACTACTGGCCTCTACTCAGCAGCCTGAGCTCCAGTGGGCTCAGGTGACAGGTGATAAAATGCCCACCACCAGTTGCTCTCCTCTGCCAGTCGTGCTGCCTGTAAGCATCATGCTTCTAGGACCAAGCACTGGAAGCCTGAGCCTAGGTGGGTGGAGGCCCGGGTAAGTGTTGGGAGAGGCAGTGCTTCTGAGTGACAAGTGGGAAGCCCCTGTAGCTGCTGCTACTGCTGCTGTTACTGTTGCTGCTGCTGCTGCTGCAGGAGCCTTGGCGTTCTAGCTCTCAAACCCTGCTTGCCCTGAGGAAGGAGCAAGGATCACCCCTTCAGATATAGTTACCATACTACACTCAACACTAAAGCAATCATAGTCTGTCATTATAGTCCATTATGCTCCCTCCCCACTTTGTTCTCAACCCTTTCACTCCCCCTCTAGTAATCTTACTTCTAACGTCAAATTTCTAGGGTTTGTTATTAGTTTGACTTTATATGATCCTTTGTTTTGCTTCTTTATACTCCACATGTGCCACCAACCAGTATTTGTCTATCTCCTTATGACTTATTTTGCTTTACACAAAATCCCCTCCAGTTCCATCCATGTTGTTGCAAATGGCAAGAGTTTGTATTAATAGCTGAGTAGTATTCCATTGTGTATAAATACCACAACTTCCTGATCCACTCATCTGTTTGAAGGTGCTTAGGTTACTTCCAGAGCTTGGCTGTTAAAAACAGTTTTACGTGAACATAGGGGTGTATATTTCCTTCTAATTAGTGTTTTTGTAACTTTCAGGTATATACCTGATAGGGGATAGGGATAGGGAAGATCAGGTGGGACACAATATATGGCACAGTAAGAAATCTGCAAAGACATATTGCTTATGGTCTATTCTGAGGAATCTTCTACCTCTACAGATGTGTCCTTCTACCACAAGGACACATCTGGAGGAGTGCTGGAAACCAGTACTATCAGAAAATCTGAGTCAGCATACCGGATGTGCCCGAGGATGGATGTTCAGGAGAGTGATAAGGAGGTCCAGGGCTGGAAAACGAGCTCCTATGAGCCGTGAAAGCTGGCTTAATACTGGACAACTGTCTTAATTTAATCCACTATAAAATCCCAGCTAGAAATGAAATGTTAAGGTAGTTTCCTTAGGGTATTAACTCCCCATTTATCATATTGCAAGCTAATTGATTAAAGCGCACCTTAAAGATTGAATTCCTGTCTCTATTGACATTGGTTGGTGACGGGTGGCTCAAGCTCTGTTGTATAACTAAAAGTGGCATTGTGGGGTTATATGGTAGATTTATTTTTAATGTTTTAAGAAACCTTCATACTGTTTTCCATAGGCACTGAAACAGTCTACAGTCCCACCAATATTGTAAGAGGATTCCCTTTTCTCCACAGTTTACCAACACTTTATTTATTTATGTATTTATATATTTACTATGGGTCATTCTCATAAGTGTTAGGTGGGAACTCATTGTAGTTTTGATTTGCATTTTCCTGACAAGTGATGATGAGTATTTTTCCACATGCTTGAATGGTAACACTGGTTAACATTGAGATTGTTACGGACTTAAAAAGACCCTAATCAGTAGTCTCTTGGTGTGCTGAACATGAATATAACCATGAAATTTTTTTATTTGCTCTCGTTTTGAAGATATTTCATATAATTTGTTTTATATGTTTCACCATGTAAATTGATCCAGTAGGACTGCAACAACATCCTAAATCAGCCTAGAATGATGTAATCATTCACATATCATCCAGAGTTGATAGCATCATTTTCTGATGCTATGCAGTACTACTGCCAGGCGGTTGCTGAAGTAAGCTGATGTCATCAGTGCACTAGATAAAACCCTGTCAGAAAGGTTGAGCTTTGAAAATATTTCAGATTTTGTGCGAGACAGTTTGAGCTACTGTTCCATAGAACTGTTCTTATTTTATACACTTAGGCACAATACAGAACAGCCGTGCCTCAAAAGTGCGTTAATAGCGTGGACAATTTCTGCTCTATTTGTGGGGAAGTGACATTTGCCAACCAGAAGAAAAGGATCACTTCTCAAATGAGGAAGGCTTATCATCTTTACTTCAGATGCAAGGTTGGTGACCAAGACAAGCCTTGGGCCCCAAGGCTTGTGCTACACGTCCAACACAGCTTTCACAGTGGTGAAATGGCAAAAGACCATCAATGCCGTTTGTAGTCCCCATGGTGTGGAAAGAGCCGAGCAGCCACATAAAAGACTTACTTCTGCTTCGTTCCTCCTCTTTCCAGTGGAATAACGAAGCAAAAGAAGTAAAGAATAGTCTACCCAGGGCCTCCCCGGTGGTGCAGCGGTTACGCGCTGCACTGTGGAGCTGTTGGCAGCAACGCGAGTTCGACACCCGGCCGGGGAGAATCCCAAATGGCGCGGCAGACCTCTCCTGCCTTGCCCGCTGCTCCCCTCAGCAGTGTATTTCTGACCTGCCTGTTCTGCTCCCCGCTCTGTCTCTGGTGAACCCTCTCGCCGCCCCACACCTCTGGACTGTACCCCAACTTGTATGTATAAATAAAAAAAATAAATCTTTAAAAAAAAAAGAATAGTCTACCCAAACATTCCGTCTGCATTGAGACCAGTTCCACATGGTGAGGAACTTCCTATTCCAGAACCTCCAGTAGAATATTCTCTTGATTCATATGATGAGGACAAGGGTGAACCGACCTGTTCTCCTCCTGTTCCATCAGCATGCAGTGATCCAGATTTTCACTGTGGTGCATCATCAACCCCACACAGATGAACACAGGAAGAAGTAAATGACCTGGTTCATGATTTGGACTTGTCCAAGAACAAGGCAGAATTGCTAGGATCAAGACTCCAACAATGGAATCTTCTAGAAGAAGATGTCACAATTACTTTCTATCGAAAGCACCACCAGCAGTTGGACCCTTTCTTCAGAAAGGAAAGTACTCTGGTATTCTCGTTCAATACTGAGGGCCTCATGAATGCCTTAGAAATCACTCACGACCCACAAGAATGGAGACTATTTCTAGACTCTTCAAAACTGAGTCTTAAGGCTGTGTTTTTGCACAATGGAAACTGTCTTCCATCTATTCCAGTAGCACATGCTGTCCACATGAAAGAGACATATGATAACTTAAAGGAGCTACTGAATTCCATCGAGTGTAACAAGTACAACTGGCATGTCTGTGGTGATTTGAAGCTAGTTGCCCTTTTAATGGCACTGCAGCAGGGTTATATCAAATACATGTGTTTCTTATGTGAGTGGGATAGCAGAGCAAGTGAATTGCATTGCCTGGGGAAGGAATGGACTCACAGACAAAATGTAGCAGTTGGAGAGAAGAATATCTAGCACCCAGCTCTGATCGAGTCTCACAAAATCCTGCCACCACCCCTTCATGTAAAACTAGGTTTGATGAAGAATTTCATGAAAGCCATGAACCGGACCTCACCTGGTTTCCAATACCTGCTTGAAAAATTTCCTCATCTCAGCGAAGCAAAGATTAAAGAGGGAGTTTTGTGGTTCCTCTGATTTGAGAGCTCTTCAAAGATGACTGGTTCAACTACTTGCTGCAGGGTGTTACGAAACAAGCATGGAATTCTTTTTGCCCCTGTCTGCAAACTTTCTTGGGAATGTTAGGGCAGAAGACTGCAAGGCACTAGTAGAAGACTTGGCTGCAATATGTCTCTAAAGATCCATTTCCTTCATTTCCATCTGGATTTCTTCCCTGAAAACTTGGTGTAGTTCGTGATGAACATGGCAAATGCTTTCATCAAGATATCACATCAATGGAATAAAGATCCCAGGGAAAATGGTCCACTACAATGCTGGCTGACTACTGCTGGACACTCCCCAGAGATGCTACTGAACAGCTGTACAAGAGACAAATGAAGAAATCTAAGAAGCAGTCTATGACTTGATTTTTTACAGATATTAGCCATAGGCCTATTACTATTGGCATGTATTTCGTGATGTAAACATCAATTTATTGCAGATTACAAAAAAAAACCTAGAGCCAAAATTAGAGTTTGACTGTCCTATTCATGCTGAGCACATACAAATTGATAGGAAATGACTAATTTTATTTTAATAACATGACTTATGTAAAAAATTGTTGACCAGTGTCAGTATATCTGCTTTGCAGAAGTTCCTATTTAGCTCTTCTGTCCTTTTTTTCATTAAGTCATTTATTTTTATTTTGTTGTTTATTTGTATCATTTCATTGTAGATCTTGGATAAAAGCCTCTTGATGGATGTTTGGTGTGCAAATATTTTCTCCCAGTGTTAAGGTGTCCTTGCATTGTAATTATTTACTCTAGCTGGGCAGAATCTCTTTCATTTGATGTAATTCTGCTTGTTTACATTTCTCTTTCTTTCTTTGTTGCTATGACTCTCCAGTTTTTCCAATGACAAATTATTGAACAGGCTTTCGCTTCTCTAATGGACAGATTAATTGTTTATATGAGTGTGGGTTAATCTCTGGCTCTCAAATCCAGTTGTCTCTGTGTGTATGATTATGTTCCAAAATCATGCCGCTTTGCTTATTACAACTTTGTAGTATAGTTTGAAGTCTGGGGATGTGATACTGCCATTATAACTTATTTGTCAGAACTGCTTTGGCAGTTTGGGGTATTTTGTGGTTCCCTATGGATTTCAGTAATATTTGTTCTATTTCTTGGAAAAATGCCATTGAAACTTTGATATAGATTACTTTTAATTTGTATGTTTTTTTTTGTGTGTCTGTGTATGATGGCCACTTGACAATATTAATTCTTCCAGTAAATGAGCAGAGAATATATTTCTATTTATTCATGTTTTCTATTTCTTTGAACAATGTCTTAAAATTTTCTCTGTAAAGATTTTTTACCTCCTCTTTCAGTTTACTTCTAGGTATTTAGTTATTTTTATTTTTTTCATTTTTGTGTAAAAGAACTGGGCCAGAAGTGCAGAGCGTGAGAGGATTCCCCGGAGACAGACTGGGAAGCAGAACATGTCGATTTACTGAAATGCACTGCTAAGGGGAGCAGTGGGTAAAGACAGGCCAGGTCTGCTGTGCCCTATGTGGATTAGCTCCCTGGCTGTGATTGAACTCAGGCTGTAGCAGTAGTAGTGCTGTGTCTTAAGCCCTAATCCACAAGGGAGGCCTGGTATTTAGTTCTTTGTTGATGGAATTTTAAGTGGGATTATTTTCTGATTTCTTTCTCTTCTAATTTATTGTTTGCATTTAGGAAGTTGGCTGAATTTTGTGCATTGATTTTGTAACCTGCCACATTACTGAACTGATTTTCTGTCTCTTTATTTTAGCAGAGGCTTTAGGGTTTTCTATGTATATCTTCATGTTGTCTGCAAATAACTATACCTATACTTTTTCTTTCCCAATTCATATTCCATTTATACTCTTCTTTTGCCTATTGCTCTTGCTGGGACTTATACTGTGTTGAATAATAATGGTTAAGGAGGGCATCCTTGTCTTGTACCCTATTTTAGAGGAAAAACTTATTTTTTCACCATTCAATATGTTGTTAGTGATGGGTTTGTCATATATTCCCTTCATATGTTGAAGACTGTTCCATCAATCTACAGTTTTTCAAGGTTTTTTTTTTTTAATAAGTGAATGTTGAATCTTATCTAATGCTTTCAGCATTTACTGATATGATCATATGATTAGAACATTTCCTATTAAATGTAATGAATTATATTGATTGATTTTCAGATATGAACCTCCTTGTGTCCCTGCAAGAAGTCCACTTGGTCATGGTGTATAATTCTTTTAGTGAAATATTGAACTCGATTTGCTAAAATTTTGTTGAGGATTTTTGCATTATGTAAATTGGTCTGTAGTTTTATTTTTGTGTGTTTTTTAACCCTTTTTTGGTAATAATGTGACGATGAACTAATAAGATATATTTGGAATGATTCCCTCTTTTTCAATTTTTTGGAAGGATTTTAATAAAATAGGTATTCAGCTCATCTTTGACGGTTTGGTAGGATTCATTAGTGAAATCTTCATGTCCTGGACTTTTGTTTTTTTGGATACTATTGCATACTGTTTCAATTTCCATGCTTATAATTGGCGTGTTCAGGTTTCCTAGTTCTTCCTGATTCAGTCTCCAATTGTGGTGCATTTTTTCACACTAAGAATTAGTTTATTTCTTCTAGGTTATTCAATTTACTAGCATACAGATGTTCATAGTAATCTCTAATTATCATATGATTTTTGAATTTCCTATTTTTTGGAGTCCTCACATAATGTCTTTTTTATTATTATTTTTCCTTACATTATTGTATTCCCATAATTCTCCCACCACCATATCACCCGTGAACCAGCACTATATTCCCTTGGTTCATGCTTTGCTTGTTTTGCCCCCCTCCTTTGTTGTATGCCTCAGTTCTATGGTCAGCTTGCTAGTTTTGACTTTTTCTTGACCTTTTGTTTCATTCTCTATATTCCACATGTAAATGAGACCATGTGGTATTATCTTTTTCCTTCTGACTAATTTCAGCTAGTCTAGCCCCTTTCAGTTCCATCCACATTGCCAAAAATGCTATCAGTTTGTCTTTTTTGATTTTTGAGTAATATTCAGTTGATGAATATACCATAACTTTTTGATCCATTCATATATTGGAGGCATTTATGTTGTTTCCATATCTTGGCTATTTCTGAATTTCTACTATGTCTGTTGTAACTTTACTTTTATTTCTGATTATGTTTATTTATTTGAGCTTTCTCCCTTTTTTTCTTAGTAAGACAACCTAGGGATTTGCCTATTTTTCCAAAGTATCAAATTCAGATTCATTAATCTTTTGGACTATTTTTTAAAATTTCTATTTCATTTATTTGTGCTCTCACTTCTATTATTTCCTTCTTTCTACTTGCTTTTCATTTCATTTGTTTTTCTTTTTCTTGTTCCTTAAGGTGAGAATTAAAATTATTTATTTGAGCTCTTTCTTGTTTTCTTAATATGGGCCTACATTATTATATACTTCCCTCTTAGTCCTGTTTTTGCCATGTCACATAAATCCAGGAAGGTTGTGATATCATTGTCATTTTCTTTATGTACTTTTAATTTATTCCTTAACTTAGTAGTCTTTCAGAAGTATGTCATTCAGTCTCCACATACTAGAAATATTTCCCACTTTCTTTCTGTGGATGATTTCTATTGTGACCATAGAAAATGCTTGGTGTGATTTCAATCTTCAGGAAATTGTTGATATTTGTTTTGTGACTCAACATGTGGTCTTTCCTGGAGAATGTTCCATGAATATTTGGGAGTGTGTTCAGTTGTTTTGGGGTACAGTGCCCTGAAAATTTTAATTAATCTCATGTGGCCTAATTTATTTTTAAGATTTATTTATTTATGCATACAAAAGCTGGGGAATAGGCCAGACATGTGGGTAGGTAAAGGATTCACTAGAAACAGAGTTGGGAGCAGAACAGGTGCATCCATTGAAATACACTCTTGAGGGGAGCAGCAGGTAAGACAGGACATCTCCTGCTATGCCATGTGGGCTAGCTCCCTGGCCAGGGATGAAAGTCCTGCTGCAGTGGCTGTGGATAGCTTCATAGTGCTGAGACTTAACCCCTTGAACCACAAGGGAGGCCCTCATGTGGCCTAATTTTTTGTTTAAGGATATTGTGTCTTAGTTTATGTCTGATTGATCTGTCCTTTCATTAGACTGAGGTGTTGAAGTCACAAATGTGTTTTTCCCAATGTCTGATTTTTAGATTTGGTAGTAATTGTCTTATATACTTTGAGACTCCATCACTTGGTGCATATATTGATGAATATTATGTTTACCAGATGTATTGTTCCTTTTATCATTATATAGTGCTCATTCCTGTTTCTTATTACCATTCTTAACTTGAAATGTATTTTATCTGACATAAATGTGGCACTCTATGCCTTTCTTTAGGTTTCATTTTCCTGTAGGAGTGTTGTCTAACCCTTTGCTCTGCGGCTATGTTTATCTTTGGAACTCGGGCATTTGCTGGAGACAGGAGATAATTGAATTCTGTTTACTCTGTGCCTATCAGTTTATAATTAGTTTGATTATTGATGTATGAAATTATGTTACTTCCATTTTGTGTTAATTTTGTGGTTATGTCTATTTTCTTGTTCATTTCTTTGTCAGTGTTCTTACTCTGATTTAGTTACAAGAGTTCCTTTCAGCATTTCTTGAGGGCTTGTCTGCTGTTTGCAGTACCTCCAGCTTCTGTTTGTCTGGGAAGGCCTTCATTTCTCCCTCACTTCTGCAGAAGAGCTTTGAAGGTATTCTTGACTGGTTTTTTACCTGTAATTATTTTGATCTAATAATTTCACTCTCTTGTTGTCCATTGTATCCCTTCAGACAACTCGGATGTTGGTTTACTGGTTGTCTGCTTCTTAAAGCAGACAGCTTTAATAGTCTTTCTTTGTCTTGAACTTTTAGAAGTTTTAATATAATGTGTCTTGGTGTAGGTCTCTTTATGACTAGATACAACACTATTCTTTTAGCTTTATGCACATGTATATTTAATTTCTTTTCCAGGTTTGGGAAATTTTCTTCTACTATTTCTCTATAAATATGTTCTCTGTTTCCTTGTCTCTCTTATCATCTTATGGATGCTCATTAATTTTATATTGCCATTCTTCATGGAGTCAGATAATTCTTGATGCATTCACATTTTTTTCTTCATATTTATCTTCATTCCTCCACTTGGATTCTCTGTGCATTATCATTTAGAAGTTATTGATCTGATCTTTCATTTGGTTTATTCTACTTCCATAGTTTTCTGCAGATATTTAATTTCCTCTATTGTTCTTATTACATCCTGCATTTCCATTATTTTCTTATTTAAAGTTTCAATCTTATATTAATTATTTTATTTTCCTCAGGACATTCATTTTTTCTGACATTCCCTGTATATCCTTGATCTTTTTTTTCCATTTCTTTGAATTACTATGTTGTAGAGAATTTGAACCCTATATGTGATAGGAAGAAAAGTTCTTCCATGACTATGTAATTAGGTTCTAGAGACTTGATCTATGTACTATATTATTCCTCTGATAACTGAAGCTGCCTTTTGTTATATTTTTTTTTCTTTCTCCCCATTATTTAATCTCTCAATATGAAGGATGCAGATCTTCCACTTTTCCCACAGGTGATGCTGCATGTCATGGAGAACTAAACTGTAGTTGGGTCTTCTGTGGGTGGGAGAAGATCCTGAAGGGGTCAGTCACTGTTGAAAGTAGTGTGCATGGATACAACGTGTGCCTATGTTACTACTGATAGCCCACATCTCTGGGTTTCAGAGCTGAGTCTTTGCAGTCTGCGGGCTTGACTTTCAGTGCAGCTTCCCAACAAAGCTTTACTGTATCCAATCAGTCCCTATATATGTCCAATCCAGGAGGAAAGCTAGGTGGGGACATTTGTGCCTTTCTGAGCTTTGTATTCCTCACTGGGCACCCTGTGCCTTGCTCATCTCAGCATTCTTGCTGGGGCTCTTGTCCATATCTCTCCCAGGTATATCCACAGCAATTAGTTCTGCCCTCCTGGGCGATGGTTTTCTTTTTGGCAGATGCTTCTCCCCCCACTCACCCTTTGTGTCCAGAGTTGATTTCCTCATTGTTTCTTCCACTGCCCATTGTCAGCATTGGTCTCCAATGATCAGGGATTACTCTAGTTTTACCCCAATTCAAGGGATCCTCCAGGTTCAGTGCCTGTCTGAATTTCTCTAATTGATTGTTCCAGTGACAAAGCAGGAAAATTCCTCTGATGACATCTTTCCCTGCTCTCTAAACTAAATTGAATCATTGAGTAGATGGGTCAAATATTTTGGGGGTCTAGGAGGGACAACAATGAAGTATTATTTAAAAGCAAGTTCTGCTGGTGTAACATCCTGGCAATCTGTTGGCAAAAAGACATCTCAGTGGTAAATAGTTAATTAGTAAGATCAAGTGACCTAGTATACTGTCTGTGTGCAGAAAGAGGGCTATATAAATATATTTTTATTTAAATAATTTTTATTTAGTAACAAATAGTTTACAAAACTGTATATGTTTTGGGGGTGCTGGGGCACATCTCTTCAAATGTATGTTAACATGACACATTTACTACCAAAGACCCAATAATTTTCATAGTCCTTTGGACTCCCTCCTCTCTGCTGTCCACCAGCCAATCCTCCCTTTCTGGAAGCCTCAGTTCTACAGTCTATTTCAAGAATATGTTTTGCTTTAGTTTTTTTCTTTCTCTTTATATTCCACATATGTATGAAATCATCCTGTATTTGTCTTTCTCCTTCTAACTTATTTTGCTTAGTATAATTCTCTTCACATCCATTCATGTTGTCTCAAATGGCAAGATATAAATAGATTTTAAAATAAGATTCAAGCATTTTTTTTTTCTGTGTACATGACAATTCCACAGACTATTTATAAAACAAAATCAGGGTTGTGGTTTGGGAGAGATTTAACAAGATGCTATAAAGATTACTGGAAATAAATAACTGACAAGGAGATTAGAAAGTTAAAAAATGTAGTTTATTTTTTTTCTCTTCTGACCTACTTTGATGGTCTTTGATTGTAAAATGTTATATAAATTATATGGTCTCATTTTGTTTTATTGTGGAAAGAATACTAACATTAAAGATGAAACTTTGGAATCTACGACTAGATGTATTATCTTGGGGAATTTCACTAAGGTTTAGATATTTTCATTATGAAACAAAGGTCAATTTTTACCCTAAAGAGATATTAGTAGGATCATGGGGAATGATATACTTGCAAATACTTTGTAAACTCTTGAGATTTACAATGAAAATGTAAAAGTTTATTACTATTAAACTGAATAATAATGGCATAACACATAGAATGATCTAATAGATTATAAATACAATTCTAAAGATATGGAATGTACCTGAATCAGAGGAGGTGAGGTTCCAGCTAGTAATTGATGGTGGCAGATTATATTTAAGAAAGAAACAGAGTGGGAGAGAGAGAGAGAGAGACAGAGAGAGAGAGAGAGAGAGAGAGAGAGAGAGAGAGAGAGAGAGAGAGAGAGGTTTCAATGTACCTTAAGCACAGTTAAAAATAGACAAAGAAGCATCAACTTCCTATTTTATTGGCCAAAAAACACAGCTTAATTCCTTCATTGAAATTTCCCTACTAATGTATCACTGATGTCTAAAATTTCAATTTTAGGATTAATTTAAAGCCTACCTATTATACCAACTATACTTATTCTTCTGTACAATTGCTTTATAATATATCTCCTTCAATTACCATAGTAACCACAAGGTTTACTTAATTCACTTGTCTGCATTCCTGAGCATCTTCCTAAGGGGAAGTATTGTAATTAGTGCTATACAAGTGCTGGGATGAGTCTCAATTAATGATTATTGAACTGATCTGCTCCCTATTATGTAAACACCTTTGAAAACAATAAAAAAATCCCTAAGTTATGACTTCTCCACCAATAAAATTTAAAAATCATTTATAATATCACAGTTGGCTAAGATTATTTTCCCATAATTCCTTAGTTATTCTAGCAAAAGGGGTGGGAAAGAGATCCATAATTGGAAAAAACCTAGAGAAAACATCATAGCAGTAATGTCCAGGACCCTGTCTCTAAGTTTTCGTGAGAGTGGAGAGGAATAAAGGGGAAATGGAGCAATATACACAGCATCAACCTCTATATTTTCCCCTGAGACTCTGCCTCTTTGCCTTCAAGAAATTCACAGTTCTGAGAAGAAAAGAGTGACATGCAAAAAAAGGATGAAAGAATTGTATATCCAAGGTTTCCTAACACAGAGCATATGAAGTCAAAGTTGTTGTTTTTTAACCATAATAAGAAAAGACTCTTATTGATGACTTAAGTTCCACCAAACAATATTCAATCTGATGCATAATTTAAAATATTTCCATTGAAAAATATATATCACAGGAGAAATAATATGTAAATTTAATTATGCCACACTGATATAAATTACGTTGTTACATTCTTTCTCAGATGTTGTTAAAAAAAGCTAAATTTTTGTATCCCAGAGAAGTAATTTTTATTATTTATTTTAATTTTTTTTTACAGATGATGTCCTTACACTGCATCTGAAGTTATAGTTGTTTTATGGCTTAGAGAGCAAAATGCATCGAGACACATGTAAATAGGTAATAGGTTTCATTCAGTTTATATGCATAAATTAATAGATTTGACTGTAATTAATAAGATACAAATGTATGTAAGGAAATTTATAGAAATATTTAGTAAAATGTATGTTCCTTAACAACTAACTGAAAAGGTAGTGCCAATATAGTTAAAATAGAGGTTAAATCAATGACATTCTAAAAATTATTTAAATGATAACCCTTGAAAACTGACTATAGAACTGCTGTGCCCTAAGTTGAGAGGGAGTGGGACAGGAGTAGCCAAAGAGTGAAGGAAATACAATGGACAATGTGGTGGACTATGGGTGATTTGATGGCAGATACCCTATGCTGGAGATAAGGTTAAGTCCCCTAAAAAATTGGTTATTTTAATTAGAAAAGTTAGAATGTTTTTGGCATTCTTTGCCCAGAAGTCAGGAAAACTGGATTTCAAGTGATGTTGGATAAATCACTCTGTCTCACTTAACTAGTTGTTCTGAGTTCATCAAATGTGTCTCAGAATAATCAAGAAAGTATCTCATATTCATGAAAGTCTCTGAATTAGATTTAGGAATGATAATTCTATGAAGACAACATTTCATCATGAAAGTTGGTTATTTGAATTTCAACACAGGAAGACCACACCTACTATTTCAGATATTTTGCAATAATTTCAAAAGACACATTCCTCATAAACACATGAAGCAGGTATGACAATATGAACATTGCTAACTGTAGACAGTCTACATCTTGGAAGTCTGGTGTTAGCATTCAGCCTCGTCAATGTCCATCCCCATGCTTTTTCATTATACTACATGCCTGTCCTTCAAAATCTGAAAAATCTAATATTATCATAGCATCTACTTCTCTCTGCGAATGATCTCTTAAGGAACCAAAACAGTTCAAGGAACATTTATATTACTAACAAATATCTCTTTTATTAGAGAAAGCTTCAAAATGAAGAAGCTAAAGAGTTTGGTAGAGCTCACAAAACCACAAAAGAAATTTTCTCACCTTTTAGCAAGCAGTCATTTTTAACTTTCTTTGTTTCAAAATCAGAACAACTACCACCCAAATAGATCCCAAAGCACATGGGAGTGTACGGTGACGCTGCTCCACCAAGTTACTTCAATTAAAAAAAAAAAAAGAAAAAGAAAACAACCAGATAGGAGGAAAACAATGCAAGAACTGTTTTTAATTTACTCTGCTAAATAACAAAAAAGAAATAAGGTAAAATAATAATTTAGGAACTGTTTTATCACTGCTAGCTTTACTAAATAATACCCCAAACATGAAATCACCAGCACTGCATCTTCACCTCTTCCCACTCTCACCAGTTTTTCAGAATTCCTCTCTCCCCTCTCTCTCCTCTCTCTCTCTCTCTCTCTCTCTCTCTCTCTCTCTCTCTCTCTCTCTCTCTCTCTCATTCTCTCTCACCCCCTCCTTCCCACCCCACCCCACCCCCGCCCCCATTTGCGTAAGTCACCAAGTTAGTCACCAAGTTCCACTTAAGGAAAGGAAGAAGTTGAAGTGTTTTTCCCCTAGCTTTATAGTAACCTCTGAGGGCAGAGGCCGTGTTTGCTTTATACTGCTTTATTCACACTAGCTGGGAATTACCTGGTGAATGGAAAAACTGACTTCTCTTCAAGTTGAAGCTTTAACAGAGGCTTCCTTTTCCACTAGAAAACTACGAACCAAGTCTAATCCCTCATATTCTGCTTTTTCACTTTGATACCTGTTTACACAAAGAGGGGTTTTTCTGCCAGTAAGAAGGAATAAAGGCAAAGCTAGCTCTCCCTATCATTGTCAAGCTTGAATTTCTCTTCTGCACCTCTCAAGACATTTCTTCCCTGTCCAAGTGTAAATGATTTATCTCTCTCAGGAAAGACTCAAAATTTAACTGGATTCTTTAGTGAATGTATTTCAATCTTTTCTTTGAATAAATAGTTTTCATGAATAATGAAACTTCAAAAGAAAGAAGAACCAGAGATATGACTTAGCAACAAAATGCAATACAAATACTTTAAATTTATAACAATTAATTAAAAAGTGCACATTAAAATGAGATATTTTTGACAATAA
>PVIJ01012063.1:0-51592 GCA_004024925.1 Scalopus aquaticus
CGGAGGGAGGGAAGGGAAAGGGCACAAAATGGAATAGAAAAGAACACAAGGGACCATGGAGATGGATCACGGGTGAATTGGTGGTGGGCTACCCAAGGGGAATGCAAAATGTAAAAGACATAAATAACAATAAAAATATATATTATAAAAAAAAAATAGATCTACCACACAATCTAGCACTTCCATTCCTAGGCATCTACCCAAAGAAGGCCTGATCTCAATTTAATGGAATGGAATAAAAGGACTCCCAAAGTGCTTTCCAGATTTAAGTTTCAGCAAAATGCCAAAGGAAAGCAATTTGGTGACTCCTTTCAAGGCAGCACTTTTCTTAACCACCACGAGATGGCAACCACATCATAAACCTAAGCACCGAGTCCTTAATAAATTTGAGCCCAGATGTGTGACAGGATATGAAAACAATGGTAATTTATGTGTTTTCAGTGTTTATGCTAAAGTAAAAATCACATGTCTTTTGAAATTCATTTTGTATTTTAAATATAGAATCCTCATATTTCAATGCATTATGGGACACTAATAAGTACTTTGGGCATTTATTTCAGAATTGACATTTTACATTTTCATAACTACCAGTGACTTTAGAAATCCCACTTCTACTCAGCCAGTTTTGTTTCAAGTGGCTTTTAATACTTTTTAAGAATTAGTAATTTGTAGATAATGTGATTTTTGTGGGCTCCAAATTGATTTTTCAGCAGGTGATCTCATTACAAGATAATCTCATTACAAATGTCTGCTAGAATGTCTCACCATGGCACCCAGATGGAAATGAAACTCTTCACAGCTGTAGGAAAATTCTTCTGAAATGTTAGTATTTTAAGCTCCAAACTTCTCTGCTTTAAGAATTTTGAATAAAACTGCCAATTTTTCTCAGCAACTATCCTCCTAAGCAAATTCCATGACAGCCATTCCAGGGCCATTTACAAGTAGACAGAAAAGGAAGCCAAATACGTTATAAAATTTGGCTTGATTCAAAGCACTCCTGGGAGGTCTCCCTGCCCAAAATATTTCTCAGTTGAAATTCCTCAGTTTGAATTTTACTCATTTAACTTGAGCCAAAAGCCTTCAATTAAAAGGCATTTCCTGGGGACTCCTCATTTATTCAACCAACCAAGAATTCCAGAGGCTCTGCAGAAGGCACAGGCCAGCCTGGTGGGAATCACAGTAAGACCTTACAGAGACCTGAAGCGACAAAGCCCTCCTCAGCAATCATTACCTCCCAAGATGGTGCACTGTATGCTTACCTTCAAAATTAAAAAAAAAAAAAATTCTAAAAATGAGTATAAAAATAGAAAAGGGTGGCATATAGGAATGGAGGACCCCAGCAAGGATATACTGGGAAAAGGCCCTAGAGGACAAAGGGAAGGAGGGAAGCCCTTTGCCTTGCTAAAAGTTCCACTCAGCATCAGACATCCATAACTTACCGAGGCAATGTCTTCAAGGCTTTACCTGCATTTTTCCTTAGAACACAGCTCTAAGTGATAACCTCATTTATCAAGGAATGAAGTCAAGGTTTGAAAAACTCAGTGACTCCCAGTGGCATAGTGTTGTACCAGCAAGGCATGGGGCAGGTTCTGAATGCATCCAGGCAGATGCGTAGAGAGTCCTGTAGCCCTCAGTGACTTTTTGAGGCTTTTGATGATCTTTCTACACAATTTGTAGTGAGGCAGCCAGGTTCAGGGCAGGCAGGGGGGCCAGGGGGCCAGGAGGGTGGCAGGCCTCCCAGCCCCTGGTGAACCTTTATTCTTTGGGCTTTCGCTGGCTTTCTTTCATAGCTGCCATCTACTGCTCGCTGTCCTCTGTGATGCCGCCCTTATATGCTCAGCCCCTGGCTCAGGTGTGCCCACTCACGCATGCCCACACCATATTCCAGGTGCCGCCATAGGACACGTGTGCCCTAAGCCCACACTCCCAAGTGCCTCTTGCACTCAAGGCCGCAGGTGATAGCCACAAAGGCCAATGGTTCAAAACCCTGAGCAAGTTCATTTACCCTACACATAGCAGTTACTTCAAAACCCAAGCAACTTGAGTCTGAAGACCATGCTTTTTAAATATAAATAGTCAAAGGGCCCTGTATATTTCCTACTACTGTCTTTTAAAAAGTTATCACCAACTGGGTGACATAAAACAATGGGAACATATTTGGTCACATTTCTGGAGGTCAGAAGTCTAGGATGGGTCTCCCTGGCCACTATCAAGATGCTGGCCAAGATGTGTGTAGTGGCAGGAAAACATCAGGTGCACAGGTTGTCTATAGGAGACAGCAGATGGGTCAAAAGGAAGAGGAGTTCTGGAGCCGTCGGTGGCTCTTTACTAGTTTCTTAAAGTGGCAACCAGGTACAGGGCAGGCAGGGGGGCCAGGGGGCCAGGGGGCCAGGAGGCTGACAGGCCTCCCAGCTCCTGGTGAATCTTCACTCTCTTGGGCTCTCTGGAGGCATCTCGTGGCCTCTCCTGCACCCCAAACAGTCCTCTGCTTCTCCTCCGTATTCTCTGCTTATAAGCCCAGTCTCTGGCCCAGATGTACCCACTCATGCAGGCCCACACCCCACTCCAGGTGCCCGCCATCACACATGTGCGTAGGCCCGCAGAGGTCCATCACCGAGGGGAGGGCGGAAAAACCTGACAACTTATCCTACAACGTGTCCCTCTGAGACTGTAGGGGAGAATCTGCTTCCTTGCCTTTTCCCGGTTCTGATGGTCACCCTCACTCCTCATCCTTTCCTTCATGATCAAAGACTGTGACATAGCATTTCTCTCATCTTCTATCTGCCCTCACATCTCTTTCTCTAAATCTTCCCTTCTGCCTCACTCTTCCATTTTTTTCATTGAGATATAATTGGGATATAACCGTGGGTAAATGGAAGTTATCAGGTTTTTCCACCCTTCCCTCCATTAGCATCAGTGATCAACACTTGTGGTCTTACACACACCTGATGGCGGCACTGGGAGGGTGCGGGCGTGCATGAGCGGGCACACCTGAGCCAGGAGACTGAGCATATAAGCGCGGCAGCAGAGGAGGGTGTGGCTGAGTGCAGTAGAGACTGGAGAAGATACCATGAGAGAACGCCAGAGAGCCCAGAAAGAGCGAAGATTTGTCGGGGCTACGAGGGCTACAAGCCTGCTGGCCCCCAGGCCTTCCTGCCTGCCCTGCACCTGGTTGCCTCGCTACAAATGGCGTAGAAAGATCATTAAAAGCCAGAAAAAGCCACTGAGGCCTCCAGGACTCCTCCTTTATCCATCTGGATCATAGCAAGCCGTGGAGCAGGTTTTCTGTCTATACAATGAGCTCTGATTTTTGTTTTTAAATTCCACTTCTAAGGACTTTTGTTATTACATTGGAGATACCCAGATAACGCAGAAGAATTTCCCTTTCTGAAGGCTGGATGAATAGCACCCTTATTTCCACCTTCAACTTTAATTCCCATTGCCATGTAGCCTAATGTGGTCGTAGGTTTCAGGGATTGGGATGTCGACTTCCTTGGAAGGGAGGCGTTATTCTGCCTACCACAGCTGCTTCGATATTTTACTCATTTTTGTGTGCCACTTATATGCAAAACAACTACTTACAATAGGTATGTCCTCTCTTCACCTGTCAATTACCCTTCTCTTCCCTCTTCCCAGTCCCTGTTTCAGAGATGCTATTGCCAGGAAGCTCTTTCTAGTCACAGTCCTTGGTTCCAGAATAAGAGGCTCACTTTTACTGCAGGAGAAGCCCACAGTGACAGGCATCTGAGCTTTGGGCTGTGCAAGATCATTGGGGGAAACTGCAGCTCAGTTCTACTCCTGTCATAAGGAATTTGAAATGTTCAACAATGATATTCTAAAGTGTAAATTAATCTGGCATCGACCTGATGCAACCAAGAGCTACTTGAGCTTCGGTAGCTATCAGCAACGTGTGCTTTTCTACCCCTGTGGTGAAAAGCTAAGCAAAGAAAGAGGCCAGAAGCCTGAGGAGGAGCTCAGCCTTGACATCCCTCTTTCTTATTTTTCATTCGTAACCAAATCCTTTAAGAACCTCTGGAAAATGATAGGTCTGAGTGCAAAGAAGAAACTACGGGACTTCATGATATTCTCGTAAGGGCACAGAAAAGGCAGCAAAGAGGTAGTCAAAGAAAGTGAGCAGATAGACTAGTCACTCAGTCAAGACCAGCTGCATAATTTGCCGGGTCCAGTAGAAAAACAAAGGTTCAGGGTGCCTTGTAGGAATAAAAGAGATTTAAGGATACTGAAATAAAAACGTTCTATCTCTGAAAGATATTTTATTACTTATAAAATGAGCAGCAGTAGTAGTGATACACGAGAAGCAACATAAACCTAGAAATTACATGAAATAATATTGTAATATAATAAATTAATGCTATAATAAATACAAATACATTTTTAATGCGACATCTTGATTGATCATAAGAGTTTTATGATTTACTTTTCTATAAATTCATCTATTAAGTTACCAAATGTATACTTAGAGCCAAAGTACTTATTTTAGCAAAATTATTTTAAATCTATATAAATAATTGAATATAGCTTCAGCAGTTCTACAAAAACGTAAGATTATACATGGTTTTTGTTATTTTTTTTGACAAGGATATTTCTTTTGATGAAACTTACTGGCACTCTAAAGAATATTTTATAGATTGTGACAACACTGGGGTAAATGTCTGACAAATTATTTTGAAATACAAAATTTACCTAGAGCTGATGAGTCTCATGAAGTAACTTCATATAAAAGATTTAACTCTTAATATAAACTACTTTCATACAAGTATGAATTCAACTTAAAGGTAAAGTATACAATGGCATTTAATGGTTCTCCTGATGTTGCCTATAAATTGTGTAGTTTGTATAAGAAATCAAAATCATTTCAAAATTTGCATACATTTCAAAATGCCTGTTTATATATTCTGTGACTCTATTTTCAATTTTTCAATAAGTATTTTATATTATCCTCATTATTAATAAATGGTTCATCCGAAGCTCACACAAGAATAGTGTTCTTTTCTACTGACAATTATAAAATGTTATTTCTGTTTCTAAGCCTATGGCTATTAACTTTGCAAGGTTTCAGCATTCAAAATCAAAGATTCTAAAGTCTTTGGAAAATTATAACTCCCTGATAAATATTTTATTGCAAAGTTCATAGGTATGCTTTCATTGTGTGATTATACGCTCTCTGCCCAAGTTTAGCTGCTCCTATATCTGGTTCAGGTTGGAGAGTTAACATTTGTACAGGTACCCCAAAGTCAGGCTCCAGGGACATGCAGCCAAGCTTATCTCCCACAAGTCCCCATGTGGAGCCCTTCCTCTACCCTAGGTCAAGGTCACCACTGCCACCCCTGGCTGCTTCTATTATTGCTTCTGCAGTTGGGGCCCCTTACAGTCCCTAGGCAAGTACATGTGCTTTGGCCACCAGTCAAATGCTCAGCGCCCATGCCACCCCCTCCCAAGCCAGCTGACACGTGTCCAGGTTTGCGCCAGTAACCACCTAGCACAATGGTACAACTCAAACACGTAGTCTGTTATCCTGCCAAATCTCACCTCCAAAATACAACTTTCACAATGAAGTTATTAAGAAATTCAAGATGGTGACAGCAAAGCAGTAACCCAAGAGGGAGCCTTCAGATCAAAGAGCCCTGTGCCAATGCACAGGTCACCTGCCCATGAAGCCAACCCTGCCCTCGGCCTTTTGAAAGAAAAATAAAAGCAGGACGGGTGAGATGGAGATTAAGCCTGCAGCAAGTTCTTCTGAGAAGTTACAATGGCAGAATCCCAGGATCCCACTGCTCCTCAAAACCTGACCCTTGGATCACTGCATCCACCCTCTACCTACATCTCTCTGCCACACCCACCGATTCCATCTTGTTGGAGTCACTGTCTAGACATGGGAACCACCAGCGAGGTATGGCCGGGATTGCTGGTTGTTCATCCTATGTGCGCTCCTCCTCTTTCCATAGGAGTGGAGTGAGAAAGATGCCTCATAGTTGCCCAGCAAAAGACCTCATTTCTTAGCCCCTTGGTGGGCTAAGGTGTGATGATCTTTCTAAATTCTCTACAATTTAACAAATTACTCTTCTTCTACTTTATGTGCTTAAAGGGGACTTAGTGCAAGTGAGTGACCCTCCCCCAAACTGCTGCACAGACACAGATGCAGCTTCAATCACACAGGTAAGAACCACAGTCTAGGTGCTGGTGAAACAAAAACTGGATGGAACCTAAGTCTCTGGATGACTTTTTGAAGCAAGATGATCAAAGCTCACCTGAGATCTATTGCATAAAAGAAAATGTTATTTTTTTCTTTAAGCCATGCATTTCAGGATCCATTTTATCATCCCAGCAGATTAGTTTTTCTGTAACTAACACAGATGATATGAATCTGGAGAGGTTTTATTCCCACTTTCCATATGTCCATAAGGCACATATAAGAAACCAGTTAAGTCCATGATATGAAAGTTAGAAGTCCAGGAAGAAGGTAGGTCTACCACATCCCTGAGAAGATTTGGGGTATATGTTCCCATAGAGACATTCATTTATCATGTCAGCTATGAGTCTAAATGGGCCAGCGCAGCCCAGAGATGTAACCACAGCTTTGCTTTTATGAGAAAATATCTTGCATGTTTGCAATGTGTAATTTGCACATATATCTCTGAAACACAGCCCATTTATTGGGTGAAGACTGCCTATAATTCTGTATTTACCTTATATCATTGTAGCAAAAATTGAGATAATACATACAAACCATTAACTACAGTATCTGATACCAAGTGATCTTTCGATTGATTTCATCTTCCTTATTATTCACATTATTAATTAGCATGTTATATAGGCAGCAAAATAAAGAAAGCATTTACTTTGAAGAAGTATACTGCAACAGGTTTGGGTATCATTAAGAAAAGACCCTCCCCACAGTTATGAGTAAAAAATTAGTTGAACATTCCTAACCTCTTGGCTTCCACAAGAAATTCTAGCACTTCTTTTTGAAAATAATTGCATAAAATATTAGCTCAAAAAATGTGCGAGGTTTTAAAATATCACCCAGAGTAGGCAATTAGATGTGATGGGTTAGAGAATCAACATGGAAGGAAATGCCTGTGCATCAGAAAGAAGAAACCAAGAATTGAGTTCGGGAGAGAAACATGAAAGCAAGTGCCACCAGACCCACTTCCCCAGCCCTCCCCCCACCCCAACCCACCCCATGAACCTGGCAGTTGGGGAAATATGTTTACCTTCTGCAATATCAATTTTATGATCAATATACAATGGATCAGGGAAGACAATTTTTTAAAACTGAATAAGAAAATAGGCTTTCTTCTGAGGAAGAAAAAAGAATAAAAAGAAAACAATAAAAATTTAAGCAATAGGGAATAAAAGGAGTTATAAGGGAAAATCTTAAGGCTTTAATTAGGTGTGGAGGAAATCGGGTAATAGGTTAAACCAAGAAGTCAGACTTTTAATTACTTGCTTATCTCCAGAGTACTGTTTTTAAAGAGTGAGCAATGAATAAGGAATAATGAAGAACAGAAAGTGCGATAAAATAGGTGAAATGTAGAGATAGATTTATTAAATAATATGGACTTGGCAGTATTTCCCTTTGCTCTGCACTTTTGAGGAAGGAAATATTCTACACAGCAAAATAGTAACATAACTGAAGTCTCTTTGTTAAGGTTCTTAGTGTCTTTCATGATTTTATTAAAATTCTGCAAAATAGAACACTGGTCTTCACCTTCTAAAATTGAGTGTGGTAATTTTTAACATTTCCTTGCAACTCCAGGATCTTTCTAAAGAGCAGCAAAAGTTTGTTAGTGCTGCTGGGAGACTCCTGGGTGAATGTGTCTCTATGTCAAGTTGCCCTAGATTGCTATTCTCTGGGTCCTTGCCTTTTAGAATCTGTGGTTCTTCTCCATTAGATTAAGTCCCAGCAGGCACCAGCTCTACTAGTGTAGAGATTTCTACCCCAACAGCGCTATCCATCTTCATTTCCAATTTGTTATTAATTATAGAGCTCTGAAAAAGTTATGGAAAAAGCAAGTTTTTAGATTTGTTTCAAAGTAAAAGTGAATGGACTATGAAAGAAAAATAATGTATATCCCTCTCATGTGGCATGTAAAGAAATGAAGTAATGAAACAAATAAATAAAACCTAACCAAAAGGAACCTTGGGATCTGACTACAGAACTGAGGCTACCAGAAGGGTGGAGAAGGGGCAAAAAAGGGAGGGGGTTCAAGGGACTGTGGTAAAGGGTTACTGGTACTTTAGTGGTGGGTGTCATGTGGTGACATACGCTTTAAGAGATGTGAACCTGTACGCCTAAAACACAGACAGTGATGTAAACCAATGTTACCTCAATAAAAAAGATGTGTTATATGCAAATTATGAAACCCTGCCATTTGCAACAAAGAGATATGGATCTAGAGGGTATCATGCATAGCGAAATAAGGCAGACGGAGAAAGATAAATACTGTATGTCTTCATTCATATGGTAGAGAAATCAAACAAATGAACGAACTAAATAAAACAAAAATAAACTTTCCGACTATAAGACCAAATTAACAAGGCACTAGAATATTCGTGGTTACAATCAGGGAGGAAGGAAGGAGGGCAAATGGAATAAAAAGGGTAATTGTACAGGAATGGATGGAATTGGACTTTTAGTGGTGAATTTAATGTAGTATATGCAGGTGTCAACTGATATCAGTGCACACCTGAAACTTTTAAGTTATAATACAATGTAACTTCAATAAAAATGTATCAAAAAATAAAGGAGACAAATGAAAAATATATTTAGGTGGCACCATTAAATGACAATATCTGGATAAGTGAGAGGCTACTGTATATTGAAATGATTGAATTAAAATAGAGGTGGTACATGAAAAGAGGTACTGTTGCTGCAGTGGAAAAAGCAAGGAGCTTTACCATTAGACAGGAGTTCAAGTCCCAATTCTGCCTCTAAAGAGATGTGCACATACTCACACCCACTAATGCAGAGGCATTTTGAAGATTAAAGGAGACAAGAAGAGCCGGACTCCAAACCAGAACATAGAGAGCTCATTACAGATAAATTATATTTTGTTGTTTTGTTTTTTGTTTTTACAAGCTGGGGTACAGGCCAGAGACGTGGGGTGGCGAGAGGGTTCACCAGAGACAGAGTGGGGAGCAGAACAGGCAGATTAGAAATACACTGCTGAGGGGAGCACCGGGTGAGGCAGGAGAGGTCTGCCGCACCATGTGGGATTCTCCCCAGCTGGGCGTCGAACTCTCATTGCGCTGCCGACAGCTCCACAGCACAGCGCTCAACCGCTGCGCCACCAGGGAGGCCCCAGGCAAATTATATTTTATACCATTGAAAATTTAGTGGAAATTTGGATGTCTCTAATACACTCAAAAAAAGATTTTTATAAAGCCAAAATTTAATCTGTAAGAAAAGAGTCATCTTTAAATTATTTGGGGCAGATAGAGGGTAGGGGAGAGACACTGGAGAAAGGTCAAATAATACAGACTTGCAGGTATAGGAGAAACGAAGTCCTAGTGATGTAATATCAACATGATGATAGTTAGGAGTTGTTAGGAGAGTGAATTCTAAAGTTCTGATCACAAGAACATTCTTTTCTTTATTTCTTTTAACTTTAGTAGTAGTAGCAAAGATGTGAAAAAGAAGCTCTAAGAGCAAGATGATTCTCAAAGAATTAGGAGTCTGAATTATCTTGGCTAAATAAGAACAATGAAGAGAATTAAAGTGAAGAGAACTAAGACAGTAGTAAACATCAAATGATAGAATTTATTTCTGTTAGAACGATGAAAATACAAAACACTAAGGAAAAAAGCAAAATACTATAAATGAAAGAAAGAAATATTGCATTAAAATCTACTGATTACCACAAACTGAAAACTGTCACCATCACATCAGAAACAGCATAACCAGGGACCCAGGAATAATCTGGGAAACAAAGCACACAAGGGGCATACTGGACTTTGTGCCAGGAGCTCCTGATGACACCGATGCACAAACATAATCTTACTAGTCCTCACACAAATAAAAAGTGATCTCAGGAAGGAAATTGCCCAGTGCCATTTCTTCTCCATGTAAAGACATCTTGGCACGGAAGACTTAGTGGAGGGTGAGTGAAGCCTGGGCATATGTTAAGGGGTGAATAATATGCCCCAAATCACATAGTTACGTAAACAAATGATAAATCAATAAAATTTGATTTTGAAAAAGATGAGGAAAGGGCCTCCCTGGTGGCCTAGGGGTAGAGTCTCAGCTCTATCATCACCATGGCCTGACTCTATCCCCGGCCAGGGAGCCAGCCCACATAGGGTGCAGCAGACTTCTTCTGTCTCGTCAGCTGCTCCCCTTGACAGTGTATTTCAGTAGATCTGCCCATCCTGCTCCCCACTGTGTTTCTAGTGAGTCCTCTCAGCCTCACCCCTCCCCACACATCTCTGGTCTGCACCCAGTTCTTCTATGCAAGAATAAAATAAATTCTTTTAAAAAAAAGATGACCATAAAGAAATATGTGTGGTGCAATATGAGGTAGGGACAAATTTCCTGTTCCTAAGAGTTATGACAGATTGGAATGGGTTTGCCAAGGCATGTTGTTCAACGTTCCTCCCAGGAAGTTTTGTGAGCAGACTAAACTCTGCATCTGTTTGGTTTGAGGTAGCCTCTCCGAAAAGAAAGGAAAGCAGTAGAAAACTTTTCAGCATTAGAACTGAGAGTTATTTGAATTGTCATTTGACATACTCAATTAAACCAAATGTAGTACTCTATTTTCCCTAATGTTTATGTTGCTCCTTCAGAGTAAATTGACTGTTTAGAAAGTTCATCTACCATTGGAGGCAGAGAGTAACCCAGTGACATACGATGAGGATGAGGTCCATTACATCGTGCCAACTTGCTCCCAACATCTGTTCAGTCTTTACAATGACTCATTCAGAGCAGTCAGTGATTAGTGCAAGCAAGTATGGTCTTCCAATATTTCACTTATCCTTGGACTTTCACACACCCAAACTTGGTTTAACTACATGATTCTGGAAGAACAAAGGCACAGAATCAAGCTATTTCAACAAATAAGAGAGTTCAAACTGCGAAAGCCTTTGTATATAATTTTTGCAATTCAAAGAACTCCCAGTCAACCTGATGGAATTTATTAGTCAAAAAAACCTGATGGTATTTATTAGTCAACAAACATTTAAACTCCTTTACTCTGTCAGAAACTCAGAGCAGTTACCTGAGAATTGTAATCCATGTCATTTTCTATACCTTGTACAGGTATACCTTATTCAGCAAAGAAAAATGTTAACTAAATATATTAAGGATCACATTCCAATATTAATGTTAAATCATGAGTGTGTGTTACTATATTATCTATAGTTATATATTCACTTGCAATGCCAATTTATAGCTAAATGCAAATGGGAGAAAAACTTCAGTTTTCAATATTGCTAACAGCCATTTTATCTTTGCCTCAACTTAAGAAAGCTTCAACTATTAAACAAAAATGTTGGTGCTTCACAAATATTACTAAAAAGTAAATGCAAGTGAAAGCACTTTTGTGCTTGTTAAAAATAAAAAGCTAATTGAAAGTGTAATGTGTTGGAAAATAGATTATATTCATTATAACAGAAAATAAAGAAATGTCGATAAGTTATATCTGATGCTGTAAGCAAAATTACTATAAAAACAGGAGCTAGAGCATAATTAAAAAATAATAAATTGACAAGATCAAAAAGATGCCTGCTCTGAACAAGAGAAGTTGTGTTTAATTTGCTTAATGGATAAGTAATGTTTTGTGTCAAAACTCAGAAATCTTAGGACTATAGATTCTCTTCTCATTTATTTTCCATTGTAGTGTCCTTCAGGGTTTTTCACAGAAACAACAATGGATCGAATAGATAACTTGGGCATGCAAAACCAGTACATATTCAATTTTACCAGTTGGTAAAAAATGTTTTTTCTCACCCACAGCTGTGACCAGGTCACCCCTCCCTGCCAGTGGCCTCGCTATTATTCTCCTTATCAAACGCAGCCTCCTGGTTCCTAGTTTCAAAGGCCGCCTCCAGCTTTCCCAGCTTTCATTTCCCCTCTAACCAGTCTGTATTCTCCCAGCCACGAAATTCTTCATTCAGTCCTTTTATTTGCTTCCCCAAACCTTCATCCATTATCTCTCCCATACAACACTGACACAGAAGGCTTTCAGCAACCTACTTCTCTCCTAAAATGTGTTTTAACCTAAATATATTAAGTGACCAATTGCTATTGTTGTTTTCATCTTTAAATCTAATGACATTTGTCCTGTGCAAAAGAGATCGACTGTAAGATGAGATCACTACCACTGTAATAATTTTCTTGAGTATTTCATATTCAAACTATTTGACTATTAAACCTTTCAGAGACATGGCATAGAATAAAAAGTAAATCATTTACATCACACTGAAATATAGGTACGAAGAGGCATTCTCTTACATTTCATGATTGTTAGTTATAGGAATTTCAGCTGCTATCACTTCCTGGACCATACCAGGACTGGAATAAATCAGGAAGGGTAGGCACTAGATAAGAAATGAACAAAGACATAGATAGCCCCATATCGCACCCTGAAGTGATGAACAGGCAACGAGCTGAGAAGGAGAAACAGGGACGGGATATGCAGGAGAGGCGGGGGTTTGGAAAACACTACAGGGCAGCAAATGACAGACTCCTAAGTAGGAATAAAAATAAACCCAAGTCCAGCCTGTCTGGTGGAACTGCTGATGGGCAACTGACTGGATGCCAAGTGCCAAAATGGACATACAACGTTAGTAACACAAATCGCCAGCTCATTAGATTTACTTTTTAAAAGCCCATTCCCTTTTCTGCAATAAACATTACTATTAGCTTGCTTATTTTGTTGTTCATAATACTAATCCTAATGAGACTGCCAGTTGCAATGCAAAAGACTGGATTAATTTAGTGTCCCTTAAAGTATTTCATTGCCAAAAGCACCTTCATTCATCTCCTCATTCAAAAAAATACTGAGTACCAAGTTTTTTTGCTAGGAAATATTCTCAAATGATGATCCTTTGTTTTTCCTTACCTATAAAATAAGAATAACAGTATATACCCATAGTGTGTATAGAAAATTAACTGCAACGATGCTATAAAAAGTTAATGCAGTGATGGGCACTCAGCATGCACGCAATAATAGTTAGCTACTGTTGTTGCTATTGCTATTGCTACTGTAAGAACCTTGCTTTTAACTGGACAATTGTCACTATAACTTAAACTATATACCAATAAACTCTATTTTTTAAGATTTATTTTTATTTATTTCTGCATACAAGAACTGGGGTGTAGACCAGTGGTGGGGGGTGGGTGAGAGGATTCCCCAGAAACAGTGGGGAGAACAGGTGGATTTACTGAAATACATTGCTGAGGGGAGCAGCAGGCAAGACAGGAGAGGTCTGCTGGGCCATGTGGGTCAGCTCCCTGGCCAGGGATCGAACTCTTACTGCAGTGACTGCTGATAGCTTCATAGTGCTGAGACTTAACCCCTGTGCCACCAGGAATTTTTAAATCAAGCAATGTTTATTTATATGCATTGTTTATCTCCCTATAGAAAATAACGCATTCTTTGTTTTTCAAATGATTTTTCTGAAACTCTTGTGATTCAATTCTCCTGAGTCTAATAAGGAGGTAGTCTGTTTAATAAACAACTAGGGAACAACTAGAGAAGCAGAAAATTTAGTATTCCTTAATGTGTGTTATAATTAAATGGTGAGTTGGTTGAATCATTTTCCACGACTTCTGTGGACTACAGAGGAGGGCAGATGTTATCAAAACTGCTTTTGCAATCTGAAAGGTCCTGTTGTTGTACCCTCTTTCCTCTCTTTCCTCTCACCACCCTCTATAAGATCATCTGTTTCTTGTCCAATATATACACTAATGATTCACAAGTTCTTATGCCCTCAGATCAAATCTTCCCCCTGAATTCCAGGTACCTAAACCCTAATGAATATCACAAGGAACTTCAGAGATCCAAATCATTCTGTCTCCCAAACTATTCTTTTCCCTGTGGTCTCTACTTTAGCAAGTCTTCTGACCCCCATATTCTACATCTTCACAACCTAGCATATTGTTTTTCTCATTTTTTCTTCCTTTTCCTCTCTCCAGTAGTTCACCAAGTTCTCTAATGTGTGAGTCCTTGGGAACAGGACTTTATCTTGTTTGCTCCTGAATCCTCAGTGCCAGAAACAATCCCAGCACATAATAGGCAGTCCCTAGACCTTTGCTGTATGCATGAATGCCACGTAGTGGTTGCTGCATAACTGATGAATGAAAGGTTGTATGTATTTCTTGAAGCTGAATTCACAGAAAACAAGAAGATAAAATAAGCCCCCTTTACTTAATACTTTCTAGTAAGTTATTCTTCTAAACAAGACTATTAAAGCATATGAAGCAGTTTTGTTTTATCGTAACAAGATACTAATTGTTTCGTATAATGTTCAAATGTGAATCCCCTGGCTGCTGAATTTCACAGCAAAACATGAAGTTTTCCAGTGTAGATTTTATCCTATAAAAATCTGTAAAAATTCTCTACGCAAGAGTTAGCAGGGAGCCTTCTCAAATCCAAATTGAGAAAATTGGAAACAGCTTAACAACCCTAAAGAACAATATTTCATAAAAGCCTATGGAGTAAAAAGCTAGATCCTGTGGGGCCACTGGCTGGGTGTCTGAGACAAGTGCAGAAACATTAACCCTTTCAGACAAAAGGACAAAAGTAACTTGTCAAAAGTTACCCAAGACCTTTCAGTGATCACTCTTACATTTATCTAAAATTATCTGTTCTTTCCATGTACAATGATTTTAGTAGAATAGGATTCTACTTGCCTTCTTGCTAGGATATACATAGACTTGCATTTTACTTTGTGTCAAGGCTCCAGTCAAATCAACTTGCATTGTTTTGTTTCATAAAAATAGCAAAATGTGCTACAAATAACATCAATAAATAAAAGGTCAGGAAACCATGTCTGCATCTGTATTTGACTTGCAAAATAAAACACTTAATGAAATAAAAATATTTCGAGACTCTTTTATTTTTATCACTACTATCCTATACCAAGCATATCTGAATATTCAATGTTTTCTTCAATTAGAAGACAGCCAGCAGGTAGTGAAAGTCTTAGCCAAATTTATGCTATAAGCTTCTGACATCTTTTCCAAGGAGATTTAGACCAAGATTCCAAACTTCTTTTTACCATATCAATATCAGCAATTCTAAACCAGATTTTTTTTGTCCTGAGTTGAAATTTATTGGAGCTGTCAACCACAAAAGGAAAAACAGGAACATTCCCAAAAAGAAGAAAAGAGAGAGAGGCTGATTGGGGCATATGTGGTAGCCATTGCTCATCTAATCACAAATTATAAGGTCAATGAATGGTTATTTGTTTTATTTATACAATTATATTTATGTATGCTACATACATTCACATACACATTTATACATACATTCACACACACACAGAGAAATGTTCCTATATAACATCTACTTTTTGCATAATAAATCCTTTCCTTCTTTTGTGGATCTCATCTTCCATCTATACTAATTAAGTGTTTGCAAGGAATGACTTAGAACCACCATTTTCTGCTAGTTTTGAATGCTATCAAGTTAAATATACACAGCAATCTTTTTTTTTTTTTCCTGCTTAAAATGTGTGTGTTGTTTAAAAGAATGAAGTCCTAAGTCTCAACTCTAACAGATCCAGGTGAAAATGGGTTCTAATCACAGCCTTGCCCAGTCCCACCTCTATACTCTGGAACAAATTATTTAACCTCTCTCATCTACAAAATGGGAAGCGTCTGAGTTAGTTCAGACCGCTCTAACAATACCTTAGACTGTGTAGTTAAACAACACACATGTATTTCTCACAGTTCTAGAGGCCGGAAGTCTGAGATTGGGGTGGCAGCACGGTCAGTTCTTGTGAGAGCCCTCTTCCTGGTATGTCCTCACATGGCCTCCTTGGTGCACCCCCAGAAAAGGAGAAAGTCTAGTCTCTTTCTTTTCTTTAAAGACACTGATTCCATCATGGGAATTCATCCTCATGAGTTTATCCAAATACAATCAGCTAACAAAAGCTTCACCTCCCATTTCTATCTAAACATGAATTTTTGAGGTACACAAATATGTAGCACCTAACAGGAAGACTAACTATAATCCTCACAGTGCTGCTGTGAGGAGTAATAAGATAATGTCTCTAAAAGAATTAGCATGACACAGTATACCAGAAGTGCTCAGCAAATGTTACATATTATAACGTTATTATTAGATACTATTATTAAAACGCTCTTATTTGAACTGGAAAGTCTGGCTACCACTTTTTCTTTCTGAAAAATCTGTAACTACCTAAACCATATCACCAGAGAGAAAGTTTAACTTAAATGTAATTGATATTCCCATCTATACAACTCTAATCAAAATCCATTTCCACAACTGGCTCCCCCAGTCTCTCACATTTAACGATTCCCATTTCCCAATTACCCAGCACTTTTTGTTCTTTCTTTCTGTCACCCCTATCAATGTGAGTACTTGTCTCTGTGCACATGTATTTCTGTCACTTGTGATTTATTTAGATTATTGCTAAAGAAGGAAAGCCAGGATGATAACCAGGTCTGTTTGAATCTACAAAAACCATCTTTTGAGTGTGGAATGTGCTTTTGTGGGGGTTAACAAAGACTTTCTGAAGTTACATACAAGTAGAGCTAGTTTTAAGAAAATCAGTTTCTACATTTTTCTGTGATTGCCCTCCCAAGGCCACATGCAGGGTGGAGTCATCAGTTTTTCTTTTCCATCTCCTCTTACACAATGTCCCTTTTTTCAGTTGATGAAAGAAAGACATGCCTCTTAACCATCCCCAACCTGCTATAGTCTACAATTCTGGGGCCTAAACATCTGGTGTTTCAAACATATAGACATGTCAAAATATTTTTCATTCAGCAATCTAGGACTATCATCACCCAAATGTCAGAGAATATATTGTTCTAAGGCAAACCCTTTGAAGGACAAAGTTAAAAGAGCACAGAGAAGGAACATTGTGAAATGGTACTCATTTTATTCAAGCAATACACTCATGGCCTGGCATTATGGCTCATCTGTCTGTCTCTTTACCTAAATATGCACTGTAAAATTTAAAAAAGAAGTAAAATTCAAAGCTTCCAGTTCCAGTTAAGATGGAGTAAGTGCATGTCAACTCCTCTCACTCTGATTGTAATTAAAAAACATGAATAGAACACATAAAGCAACTATCTACAATATCTAAAAAGCAAAAACTAGCAGGCAGATGGGGAGGGAAATCAAAACTTTAAAACTAGTGAGGAGTTTTTTCCCACTCACATCTTTTTCCACCCACATCTCCCAATATAGAACCAGGGTAGCAAATCTTGGAACAGTGCAGGAAGCATGGCCAAGAGAAGCTGAGGAGTGAGAGGGAGGGAGTCACAAAAATAAAGAGCGTGAGGGAAATCCCCCAAGTTGTTTCATCTCTTGACCTTTCTATGAGAGGGAAGGGCCCCAGTCTTGACCCAGGACTTCTGCAAAAGTGGGGCCAGCAGCATTCTTGGTTGCCTATTTGCTCTGGAAATGAATGTGGTAGTGAGAGAATGCTGAGATTACAGATTTTTTTTTTTTTTTTTTTTAACAGAGGACCAAGAGGAGGGTCCTCTGGGTAGAACAGAGTTTCAGGGAGATCCCAAAAAGGAAGGTACTGGAGAGGTGACCCATAGAGATGTGTATGAAGTCCTGGGCATCACAACCTGAATCTCTGGTATTTTCTTATTTAAAGTTTCAATTTCTACCTTTTGGTCAATTTGTTTCTCTGAGTTTAGCTTTTCTGAGTTCTCTTATATCACTTTGACTTGCTTTTTTGAGTTTTGGTCTATATCTTTATTATAGCAATTTTGAACTCTGATGGGGAGATAAAATCTTCCTCTTTGTGTTTCCATTCTGGAAAGTTGTGCTCTCTGGATGACATATTCTCTGGAGGTATTGAGTGCCATGGTTACATTTTTTTTTGTCTGCCCATTTTGCTCCTTACCGTACCCCATGTATTTTTTTTTTCAGTAACTGCAGCTGTAATTTGGAGAATTGAGCTACAGTTACTATTTCTGAGGTGGCTCTGTAGTTTTATTTGATTTGCCTTTGCTGAATTCTGTTAGCACTGAGACCTGTTCATGCAGTTGTTGCGTCAGTGGGGTGGGGGAGGGGCTGGAGGCTCCAGTCACTGTCACAAACATGCTGGGGGGGGAGGCCTGATTTGTGTTTCTGGCACAGTTAATACTCCTGCTCTTTGGGGTTCCACATCTGAGACTGTCAGTGCACAGTCCTGAGGGGGCAGGGGAGGAGGAGTGTTCTGCTGTTTTCTTTACCCAGAGCCTGACCTGGTGGGGCATCCCTGTTGCTCCTTACGGGCCTCACCTCAGTCAAGTGTGTGCGCCCATGTCATTTCTGCTCTTCTCTCCACAGGTCCCGTGGGCTCCAGCAGCCTTCCTATCTGACCCCTGGCCCCAGAGTACAGGCTCTGTGTTTCTCTCCACCCACCTCTGTTCAGCGAAGCAAGACTCTCCATGTTGCCTCTCAGACAGCCTGTGTTGGGTCTGAAGTACCAGGGATGCTTCATATCACCCCAAACTGGGACTCCATCAGTGTGTACCCCTTGGTCAATTGTTAGATGTTCCTCTTGAGAGTGAAGCAAGAAGCCACTCCAAACTTTTTTGAGACAAGAAAAATTTTAAATGTTCTACTGCAATAACAGCAGATAGAAGAGATATATAGAGCATGGTATGGGGGAGAGGCATGAAGCCCCAACCCCTCTCCAAGCCTACCATCTTCCCAAATCTCCCAAGATCTCAACATAAATTGAAATCACAATTATTATGAAAATAATCAAGGTGGAACTTTTTGATATTGAGGGTCTCAAGAAGGAGGAAAAAATTTTACGACAATAATTTCCATTTTTAAATATGGCTTTGTTCTAGAAATGTAAAATAGGGCAATAAAAATTATTCTAAACATTAAAAAGGGATTACACCAGCATGAGATTCTGTGGGAGAAGAGATTAGTATTAAGAGTTCAGGGAGAAAGAGATAAATTATAAAATTGGCTAAGAATGCCAAGTCATGGTATTTAAATTCTATTAGACATAATTTATTTTTTATGCCATTGGAGATTTTTAAAAGAGTAATAGAACAGTTTCAATTTTAAAATGTCAATCGTTCTGATATCTTTTAAATTATATTCTTTATCAACTATTTAGATTTGTGATTTAAAATGTTTACATATTAACTTAAAACTGTGCAACAGGGGTATAATTTTTCAAAATTTTTAGGGTTACATAAGCAAAAATACTTGGAAAACCAGAGCTCTGAAACACTACGTTGCATTACCTCCTCAATGACAATTAGCCTCTGTTTGTTTAAATGTGTGCAGGGGTGCTAACACAAAATAAACATATGGACTAGCAGATGAAAATGGAGAATGTAATTGTTTCTCAATTACTGAGTTCACTGGAATTAAAGTTATGAAGGCGGCAAAGCTATTTGACATAATTGAGTCAGAATAGTAGTAAAGATTCAGATCTTGATGTAATGGTTCTGATTCATGTTAGTTTCTCACAGTGGCCAGGAATTTAGAGTTCAAACACTAGGCTCTCTAAATTACTGGGCAACTGTTAAATAATTCTAGCTCAATTTAGACAACTGATTGAAGTTAAGGGCCTATGTCCACGAAAATCACACATACAGTATGCTTTCTTGGGGCTTTTGGTAGGAAAATTTGAAACAAAGAACTAAACTAAGATTTCTAACTATATGAAAAAAAATCCAGCAATGTTTTTACACTATCTAGTTCAGTAGAAATGGGTCTACTGTAATTACATTAAACCTTGATTTAGAATTAAAACAGATGATGATGATACTTTTAATTATTCAGGATGTGAATGACTAGTATGAAGTGGTCAAACTGATTATTAATCAAAATAGGCTTACAGGTTTGTGTTTATTATTATTATCAAAACATTCAGACATTTGTTTTAGAACTAAAAAATCCTATATTTTATCATTATCTGTAAGACGATAAAAATGGGATTTTTGAATTTGAGGCACAAAATTGAACAAAATGTAGATGTCCTTGACCTCCAGTTTCTGAACAAAATAATGCTCTGTAAGAAGCACAGGAATCAACCTGTGATCTTGGGCTTCTGAGTTGTTAGCCTGTAAGTCATGAAACCACCTTACCAAAAGAGTGAGAAGAACAAATGCAGCTGAGAAAAGGAAACCTGGATATTTCTATTTTATGAACCACTGTGCCACCTCAAGCAAAACAATATCTGGCATAAAATAGAAACCTAATCTCAAATGACCTATAAACAAGAATTACTAGGCCCAAAGAAAACAAGTAGCATTTAGGCTGAACAAGAATTCTTTTTGGTTTGGCACTGCTTCTTTATGCTGAGTATGTGGCACAGCAAAGTCAAAACAGGACTGTGGCTCACAGAAAAACAGTGGAAATCCACAAGACAAGTATTTCTTATAATTTACAGATCAAAAGAAGTTATTAAGAACACCAGATGATTTTTTAAAGGTTCAAAATTCAATTTACAACAAAATGAAATTCAAGTACCAGGGAAGTTAATCACAAAGAATTTCTCCCAGGTCTTTAGCCCTTTTGATACCCAAATAACAACAATAATGACAAGTATTACTCTTAGAGATCCTCTTCCTTACCTTATCTTTACCACTCTCCCTACCCTACCCTATGCTACAGCCCTACAGACAGATGCTTAAAATAACTGAGAGGTAATATCAGGGATAGGACACCATAGGTGGAAGAAATAGAGTAACTGGAGGCTAGAAAACAAAAAAAGGACAACATTAAGAGAGAAGTCAAATAGGTACTAGGGTCCAGATATGTAGGGCAGGAGGATTATGTTACATAACTTCAAGAGATGCCATTTATGTCGAATTCTTGTGATTGGTGTTTTCCTGCAGTTGTGTAATGCAGCAGTACTGATGGAGGACCCTGAATGCTGTAAGAATGGTGGCTTTTAAATTGCATGATGGGAAATTTTTAGAAAACTTGGAAAGGAGTATGTGAATATTTAAAAACTCAATAGTATTGGGATAGCCAAAAAAGAACATTTTCTGCTGCATGGGGAATAGGATGTAAGTACACCCAGAGGCAGCAAGAAGCCAATCTAGGAAGGAATTAAGGGCACTAGGACCAGGTGCTGGTTGTGAAGGTGGTGAGCAATGGTGGGATTAAGTGTCGTTCATATCCTGGGCTCCACATCTGTGGATTCAACCAACTTTGGATCAAAAATACGTACTATGTAGTTAGTCAATGATTGTTACATCTATACAGAACATGAACAGATATTTTTCTTGTCATTATTCCTTAAACAATACAGTGTAACAACTATTCATAGAGCATTTACACTGTATTGGGTATTACACGTAATCTAAAAACAATTTAAAGAATTAGAAGATGTGGGTAGGTTATATGCAAATTCTATACAATTCCATATAAAATACCAGAGCAGCCTCAGATTTTGGTATCTGCAGACAGTCCTGGAATGAATTCCCCCAACCTTCCCCAACAACAAAGGACTTCTATATAGTAGATGACAGTAGAGTCGATAGGATTTGCTGAAGACCAGACTTGGTGTTGGAGAGAGAGAGAGGACTCAAGGATTCCCCAAGGTTTATGCCTGGAGCAACTGAAAGAAAGAAGCTGTTATTTAATAAGATGGGGAAAGCTGGGAAAGAAGCAGATTCGGGGGTAATGTCAGATCAGTTTAGTACTTGTTATGTTTGACCTGCATTTTAGACACACAAGTGAAAATAAATAGAAAGCAGGTCATGTATGTGTGTGAGAGTGTGTGTATGTGTGCAGTTAGCATACATATGTACGCAGGTCCAGAGTTAAGAGGACATGCGCATGTAAGAGCCACATTTACAGCTGGCCATGCATGGTAGTATTTAAAGCCACCAGTTTAAATGAGATCATCAAAAGAGGAGAGATCCGAGGACTAAGCTATGGACACGCCAATGTTTAAAGGTGAGAAAAATGAGGAGAAAACATCAAAGCAGGATAAAAATGAGTAACCAGAGGAGGAGGACCTACCTAGAAGCTAAGATAACAGATTTTATCAGGAGGAGGGCAAATACTGCAGGATATCAATTCAGAGGAAAACTGACAACTTCCCATGGGGTTTAGCAATAAGGATGGAAATCCTTAGAACCTGAAAAAAAGTAGCTTCACTTAAGACATGGAAGCAAGAGCAGTGGAATATGGTTCTGAAGCTTGGTAAAAACAGAAGAAAATTTAAGATGAAATATAGATTTAAGAGTGATATGTACTATGAAATACTATTCAGCATTCAAAAAAGACAAACACATGCAATTCGCAGCAACATGGATGGATCTAGAAGGGATCATGATCAGTGAAATAAGCCAGAAAGAAAGAGAAAATTATCGAATGGTCTCACTTATAACAGGAATATGGGAGAGCCAAATAAAAAGAGATATTCAGCAGGGAAGGAGGGGAGGGGAAGGGCTCAATACGGGGGAAGAGGGGAGCACGGGGGACTATGGTGATGGCTCCACGGCTGAACAGGTGATGGGTAACTTATGGGGACCACACAATAATGTAAAAGATATGAATAACAAAAATAAATTATATATATAAAAAAGAGTGATATGTACTTATGTGGCCCAGCAAGTATGAGAGATGATGTTATATAAGACAGAAGATGCATATAATGATGAGTGTAAAGAAAACTGAGACTAGGATCCTTTGGAATATCAGAAACTAAGTGGTCAGTAAAATAAAAAAAGAAAGACATAGGAGTATGAACAGAGTGGAAAGAAGACCAAAACAGAGTAGTGTTCTAGAACCAAATGTTAAGATGGCATAGGAGATGAGGGAGAAATCAATAAGGGCAACAGCCTTCCACTGCTGAGTACAGCCAAGTTTTGTTCTTCCTCCTTCAAATCCATGTTTCCGCACTAATAGAACACATTACTTACGGGTAAGAACATAAAATACAAGTTTCAAAGGCTATCCCCGCTATCTCATCCCTTTAGTGGAGAAATGTGGAGCCATATTCCAAAGCCAAATTCCCAGATTTTTCCCTTGAAATTCAGTTCCAGTTGCCAGCTGTTACAACTAGTTCAATAATTTGCCTTTATTGGTATTCTTCCCTTTGCTGAGTCATCTCCCCACTCACCCTAACACTGTCCCATGACTTTCTAAAGTTTTGTGCCATTTAACAATGGGGATACATTCTTAGAAATGAGTTGTTGGGTGATGTTCATGTGAACATCACAGTTTACACAAATCTAGAGGGATAGTCTACTGTGCTAAAAGATTTAATCTACAGTCTACTAGGCTAAAAGGTATAGCCTCCTGGGACCAGGAAGTGTAAGTGTGATTCATTACTGACATGAAACATTGTTAACGACGCTTTACCATTTATGCTTAAATCCTTGAACTCCGCTTTTGTGTTTATACAGCTCTCTCTCCACTGTTCTGTGAGCTCTTTAAAAATGTGTATGTCATCTTTCCTTTATCAGTTCCTGGTAAACTGCTTGGTACACAGAATACGCTTCAATGTCTGTTCAATTAAATCATTTACATATAATGGTATATTATAGGTTCCAAAATCCCTTCAAATGCATCCTTATTTAGTCCATAAAACATTTCTACCACTCAAGTATTGTTATTCCTGCTGTAAAATTTTTAAAAAGAATATTAAATGGATTAATAAACATACTCAAGACCACAGTTACTAGGTAAAACAGTCAGAGCTTAAGTGTAAGTCTTCGTGTCTAAGTTTGGTGCTTTCCAAGGAAGCATCTACATGTTGAAGGAAGAAAATGTTTTAGTAATTTAAATTTTAAAATAATTTGAAAATATAAATGTAAGAAAAATGGAAATTCTAGGAAATCTTCATTTTATTTAAGACTATTCATATAGGGGCCTCCCTGGTGGCGCAGCAGTTAGGCGCTGCCCTGTGGAGCTGTTGACAGCAGGGATGCAAGTTCGACACCTGGCCAGGGAGATTCCCATATGGTGCGGCAGACCTCTCCTGCCTCGCCCACTGCTCCCCTCAGCAGTGTATTTCAGTCAATCTGCCTGTTCTGCTCCCCACTCTGTCTCTGGTGAAACCTCTCGCAGCCCCACGCCTCTGGTCTGTACCCCAGCTTGTATGCATAAATAAATAAATCTTTAAAAAAAAAGACTATTCATATAACCAAAAGTACATGACTAATTATTTAAAAGTTCCTTGATGCTATCTATAAAAATCTCTCACACAAAACATTGGTACCAAGTAGCTCAAAAAAATAATACTGCAATAATATTGCATTTTCTCTCAAATGAACACACAATTCAATAGGAGAAATTCAGAGTATGTGTTTTACTAAAATCCTAAAATGTCAACTTTGCTAAATTGCACTAATGCATTGAAGAGGTTGCTATCAGCAACCAGCACTATGAAGAAAGTAAAACACTAGGAAAAGAAAGAGGGAAATGAAAGGATAAATAGCTGAAGTTCTTTCATGGCAGGAGCAATCTCTTTAGGCCCATCAAAATACCATTAAAAAACTATTTCCCATACACAATTACAGACAAGGTAGCATAAAAGATTATTCAGAGAACCTGATATGATTGATGGGTCTTGATCTTCAGCCTCCCGAGTTCTCACAACTCAACTATGGAAACACACTCTTGTTTATTTTAAAACCTCTGAAGAACAGTTCCCACAACATTTTCACTTTAGTACATTATTTATTTTACTAGAAAACCTATCATTTATATATGATAGAAAGGTTAAAACAGCTGCATATTCTTCCTTATGAGAACAAATATCCCCAGAGTTATGACTGTTTTAAAGGATGCTAAGAGAACATGAACTGAACTTACAGAACTGTATGATGGGAAAAGCCACTGTAACAAATTGAGGGTTTGGGCTTATTGCAATCTGAAGACATTTTGAAAGCTCTTTCTGAGAAGGTTGTTGGAGTAGAAGGCAGCATTCAAGGGTTAATAATGGAATCCCAGGGTGGTCCTAGGATTATGGACTACTGGGTAAAAGATAAGTGCAGGAGGGAGAAATTTAAAATAACTTTAGAATGACTGGAGCCCAACCTCTGTTTCCTTATTCACAGAATGAAGATGATAATATCCCAGAGGTTTGCTCTGGAAGTAACGTGAGTTAACAGTTGTGGGTCAACTGAATATACGAAGAGAAAAAAAAACTCTCATCATATACGAGTAGGTCTTAAAATTAAGAACTTTGATTCCATAATAGACAATACTAAAAGATGGTAAGGCAAGCTGCAATTTGGAGAGAGGTTTCCAAAACATGATCTGACAGATGACTTCTACTGAAAACACACAAAGAACCACAAACTAAGAGCAAAAAGACAGATTACTACCCAAATGGCAAAATCCGGACAGTTCACAAAAAAGGGAAACTCAACTAACAAAAAAAAGAAAATTCCATCAAATTCATCAACAAAATGCAACCTAAAACCACAAAAAGCTACCACAACACTGTCCCCAGAATGGCTACAATGAAAAACACTTGACAATGCCCAGTGTTGGCGAGGATTTGGAGCACCTTCCACCTCACATCTAGCTGGTAGTATATAAATTGGTCCACGTCAGGACATTTTTTGCTGAACAATGCATAACCATGTTCAATCAAAGATATGTACAGAATAGTATAGCATCACTATTCATTGTCATCAGAAACAACTCGAACGTCCACCAACAATTGAATAAAAGAAAATACTGTGTATGCCCATATGTTAGAATGTCATACAACAATGAGAATGTCATACAACAATGTCATAGAACATAGAATGTCATACAACAATGAGAATGTCGTACAACACACTTTACAGCTCCAGTGATGTGAAGTCCAGAGCTAGGCCAAACTACCTGACAGAGTACAGAGGTTTATTGGGGAGCGTGAGGTCACTGGGAGGAGACCCGGAAGTGTTTCCTAAAATGCTGCCAATATTCTATTTCTTGATCTGGCTGCTGGTGACATGAGTCTGGTCATATTTTGCTAAAATGTACTGAATTGTACACATTTTCAATATACCTCCTCCTATGAATGTTATATTTCAATAAAAACATATTAAAATGAAATGAAACACAGACACCTACGTTGCTTTCCTTTTTCCTGTTGTGGTGAAAAGCAAATTCTGCTGATGTTGCTGCTTTCAGCTTCGTTTCTAAACTGGGAGCATTTGAGGAAATCAGGCCAGGAGGAGTTCACCACCCCCAGGACTGACTCACAGCCCTCTTTTGCGGCCTCACAGAAGGCTCTACAGGGCAGGAGTCCGGTACTAGAAGAAAAGAGAAAGGTGAAAATTAATGTTTTTACAAACGACTTCTCAAAATAATTATGAATTTAAAATTGGCCATCAGTGCTGCAATATTATCTTAATTTATATTTACTATAGTCATTTATATTTACTATAGTCATTTCTACATTGAGTCCTATGATAAAAATTTTCAGTCACCCAATTATGATTCTAGAAGAAATAAGCTACCTTCATATCATCTAATTATCTCTTGTAGAAGAATTTATCCCAAAAGAATTTTTTAGATTTCCTGTGCTCAAGTAAACCTGTCAAGCAAAAAAGGGCCCTACTTAATTTCAAAAGGAGTATATTAAATGGAACTGAAAGAGCCCTAATTGGAAAGGCAGAAGTAGGGCACAAAAGTTTTTTAATCTTTCCCTTGAGAAATTAAAAGTATCTCTGAGAGGCAGAAAGAAAAATGTGCTGTAACATATCCTCCCTCCCTGCAAAAGAAACATCATATAGATAAATGAAGACTCAATTATTTATCCACCATTACAAACAATTCATTTCTCTGCCATTTTTAAGCAGTTGTTTGATCTCAGATTTCAATTTTATCTTTTGCAAAATAGAAATATGTAAGCAACTGCTTATTGATGCTAAGAGTAATGAGGCTCCCTGAGCTTGTCTCTATTCATCTGACCTGCAATCACACTCTAAGAACCACAGCTCTGTCTGGGGACTAGAATGCCATAATGCCAACGGCGTGGACTTGTACCCTTGCAGACCTAGGCAGCTATTTTTACTTTGCATCTACAGACTGCAGCTCTTATCTTCACTGGTCATTTGGCAAAAGCATTTCAAATGTTTTTAAGGATACAGGGAAAGAAAATACACAGTCAGTCAAAGCAAAGCACATACTTCACAAAGCAGGGACAATAAGAAAATGCAAAATCCTATAAAATTAGGTCTGTAAAAGACTTTAAGCAATACATCATTCAAATCCTTCATTTGAGATAAGCACAGGGAGATTTTAGAATGGACTTGAGGTCACACAGCTTCCTATGGCAGAAGTTGGAAGAGAACCCAGACTTTTTAACTTCCAGCCCAGGGTCTACCCTTCCATACTGTCTATTCTTATATAAGGACCTAATAATTAGGCTTTAAAACTCCTTGATCAAACAAGTACATTTACAACTTCCTACTCATACTTCTACAGGTTACAGAAATAATGTGACGTGTCCCACTGAGTTAAAATAGAACTGACAATGTGCAAAAGAATCCTGAGAGAGAAAGACATCCTGTTATATAAAACGTGGGAAGGGGTACTCAACAATTACGTTCTGATAGAAATGCCTTTGGCCTTCCTTTTAGAACCTCACCTTGAAATTGAGTATCTTTTATAATCCTGTCATTCACATAATCATCTAACTACTTTAATATTTGACTAAATTTGTTGGTAAAGATGTGGAGAGTGGTTTTGCATTTGAAAGACTTTGTTTTCATAAGTCTTCATATCTTAAGACATAAGATATGAATTGGTCCAGGAAAGTATCTCAATACAAAGACAATACGTTGACTACAGTTATGGAAATACATTAGATACATATAAGACTAAAAAAAGTTATTACTCCAATGACATGACATTTTTAAGATTTCCTTGGGTAAATCTTAGTCCAGAGAAGGTAGAGACTGTATTTTCTCAGATAAAACTGGCTGAAGAATGTGGAGAACACAGAATTTCTACACAATTGCTGCCACTTTGCTGGACTCTAAGTGCTACATGAGTACTCACTTACTTCTTAGAATAGCCCTAAGCGAGAGGTACTATTACTACCACCCCTAACACACAAATAAGGAAACTAAGGTAGAGGAAAAATAATAGACTTGTTCAAGAACTGACACAATGTCTGAGCCAGTATTTGAACCTGGGGAGGATAATCCAAGTACTCATTTTTTTAAACCACTCTATTATATGTGAGCCCTTACTTCAGGAATGAATGTTCCAAAAGCACAAGTCAAGGTTAGTTCAAAATTTGATGTGAACTTTCCTGGTAGATCAAACATATACACTGTGGCTGGGTTGTCCTTCCATCATACAAATGCCTAGTTAACCAACAACAAATCATTATTTTTCCAAAGGCGTTAAGGAACACTAGGAAAGGACAGAGGCCTTCCTGCTTTTTTTCCCAGATATATGATAGCCCCACAGTAAAGCTACAGGACAAGCTAGGCTTCCTCTAGGATTCTTCCCTTGCCTCCCAGCCCCTGACCTGAGTTCCCTGTGTCCTGATACCACCCTAGCAACCCCTACTCCAGCACCTGACCCAGACAAACCCCTCCACAAAGCGTTACTTTTTCTTAAACTTACTTCCCTTCCTACAATCAAAACAATATTCTCCAAGTGAACTGATCTCAATTAGGCTTTCCAAAAAAAGAAGATGAAAACAACATAAAGTAATTCATGATAGTAGACAGACACTCAATGCTCCCAGAGGTTTTTACACCATTAGATTACTTGCTATAACAAAGAAATCTCTACTTGATGAAATTCTAGGTGCCATTTATAGGAGAAAAAAAATCATCCAACACTGGCAGTTGGGAAAATCATGGTGAAATCGACTAACACTCAGGGTTTAACTCTCACAAGTGGGTCCTCCATCTGAACCCATATATATATATTTTTACCATTCTACATCTTTTCTCAGAATCTTCTATGGTAAGAGTAATGAAGCGTCACAAAGGGGCCCAGCAAACTGTTTGTATGTTATAAACCTGAGTCTCCAGCACAGAAACTGGCTTCCTGCACGACAGCATACATCCGCCACCCCACAACTTCTACCTGGCCATTCTCCCCTGATCTCCACCCAACAGTTCACTGTAACCAAGATAGAGTCGCTCCCTTGAAGAATCTTTATTTTTTCATGGTTCTTGTACCACCAACATTCTTTAAATCAAAATTCATCCTTTCTCATAAAGCTTCTCAGAGGAGCAGTGATAATCCTACCATGTTGCAAAACTTCAAAAGATAACGGACATTTTTTTTCTCAAGATTGGAACTTGGAATTTATAGCAGTATTAAGATACCATTAGGCCCTCCGTTCTAAAAATAGAGCCAAGAACCCTATCTAGAGTGTTTCTGAATAGCTCTCTTAAGAGGTATAGCCAACTGAGGTTCTAAAGTTTTAATTGCTGGGTCAGTACTTGTGAAATAGTGAGAAAATATTACTAACAACCCTTCCAACCAGTCAGCAAAATGAAGAGTCATTTGTTCTTGCTTTGTGTGAAATTCGATTGCATGTTTTGTTTTTCATTACAGGGAACAGTGTGGTAAGACAGACTACACTGTTTTGTAATATAAGTGTCCACATCCAAGCAACAAACAGACAACTGAAATCAGTACCCAACACAGGGAAAGAGTCAGTTTTGACTATCAGAATACTATTTTAGAAATGATGATTATTTTAATTGATGTGTGAAATGCATTTGGTCTTGTCCCTACGTAGGGTAAATGAAGATTGCTCAGGCTTTGCAGAGGACTGTCGGCAGAATGCAGGCCCCCTTGCACCTGGTTACCTCATTACAAAGGGGATGGAAAGAAAATTAAAAGCTTGAAAAACCACTGAGATCTCCAGGATTCTCCTTTACCGGTCTGCTCAGACCCATAGAGAACCTGCCCTGTGCCTTCTTGCCACAACACTCTAACATTTAATTAAGTTAGAGCAGAAAGCTCTTACACTGCCTCTGTATTTACTTGTTGAAACATTTTATACACAAAGCGTACACAATGCTACTATATGGTGATAGTGAGATTTTCATGGTATTTTCACTAGGCAGCATGTACAATAATCTACAAAAGAAAATTACAGGTTTTACCTACACAATTTTTAGCAAATTTGTCTCCTAAAATTTTTATTGTACCCTGTGACCAAAAGCTCGATTTTAAGACTTTAGATTTAAAGACTTTTTTTAAAGACTAGATTTAAAGACTTTTATCTGCAAAACACCTGATAAATGCATAAAATTCAAAATATTGAATAAGCTGGAACACAAAAATCCAGTTAATGGACTTTTAAATTTTATAAATCACCTTTTTCTATAACTTCTACACTTACAGAAAAGTTATAAAAACAGTACGGAAAGTTTTTATTGACCTTTCATCTAGGGTCCCCCAAGGCAAATAACTAAGTTATCTGAACCAGGAAATTAATATTGATAAAATATATTTTCACTAAAGACTCTATTTAAATAGCACCAATATGTCCATTCAGAATATCATAGTGGCATTCAGTTGTCACTTTTTTGGCAAATAAACTAGTCTTTAATTACCAGAAGAGCTCAAGATTTAACTCTTTTTTCATTTTAAAAAAAAAAAAAAGGTCTTTGGGACAGACAAACTCTAAGATGGCCCAAATGATCCCACCTGCTGCACGTGTGCCCTGCATAGTTCTCTCCACTAGAGTATGGGCTAGCCTTCTGGAATGCTCCTAACTAATAAAGGTGATGGAAGTCACCGCCACCCTTAGGGTGCATAGGATTGTGACTTCCAGCTAGCTTTCTGGCTTTGATGAAGTAAGTTGCCATATTAGGAAGCCAACTTGGCAAGGAGTCTTGGGTGGTCTGTTCCCAACAGTTAGCTGGGAAGCCCTCAGTTCAATAGCCCTTCAACTGAAATTCCTCCAACAAACAAATGAGCTTGCAAGTGGATCCTTCCCTAGTCATGCTTTCAAAGAAGACTCTCGTCCTAGCTAACACCAAGATGATACCCATAGGACAGACTCTAAAGCAGAGGATCCAGTTAAATTATTCCTAGATTCCAGGTCCACACAGAAGCTGAACTATAATAAATGTGTGTTGTTAAGCTGCTAAGTTTGTGGCAGTGCAGCAATAGGTGACTAACATATTTTTCTTTGATCATCACCTGGTCAGAGGCATGCTACTGAGTTAGACATACAATTCATTGATGAGACTCACACCATTTTCAAAAAGCATATTCTTAAATAAGTCTCTGTTAGGCTGAGCAATTCAATAAACCATGCTCACAAAGTTCCAGTCCCCAGCAACTTCCAGAGCTATAGATGAGAGTCAGGAGAGAACATTAACTGTCTTGCAGGACAGTTTACTCCATATATTTCCTTTTATGTTGTGAGGATTCTGAGACCTCTAAAGGAGATCTCATAGCCAGATTCCAGCCCAGGGCTCCCAAATGTCTTACCTTCTGGCCTTTTCTCACAAACATGAGCCACAGGTAACACAAGAGCATAAATCCACAAATAGCACAGGTGTGTGAATTCATCACCACTGCTCGAAAACACATAAAAACAACAGGCAGCTTGTTCGCTCTATGATGGGCCAACAGCATGGCTTCCTATGTCAGCACTTTCTGGGTCTCAAGAGACATAATAGAGGGATAGCTTAGATGGCGTTTGAGAGAGGAAAGAAAGAGGAGCCCTTGGTTCCCAGTTGCCCTCGACAAGGGCATGGGAAACTGTGCAAGTGAATGATTGAAGTGTCATTGTTTCGCATTACAAGAGAAATGAGAGAAGACAGGCATTTTTTGGTTATTTTGGTCTGAAACTCTTAAAAAACCAGTTTCACTTTTCATTTGCAATAGCCATGATCCCAGCAGGAAAGAAATGGCCCACTAAAGTAGACTGCTGCAGAGCTCTAATGAAAGGGGCACGACAAAGGTGCTGGCAGGATTTAGAGAAACCAGTCAGGGGTGGTGTAGTATGCAGGGAGCTGCTGGTATTCCAGGCTTAAGGGACAAGGGGAAGGAGCAGTTATTGAAACTTGGAAAGAGCTACATGGAGAAGGCTGCTGCTAAGAACCAGAGCATCTCATAGCGGGATGCAGCTGAGCTAGTGATCTGCAGAGGTAAAGCTCAGGGATCACGACCCATCCTGACTTACTTTCCGTGCTCTGATATTCTACGAGGCGGTTTCACTGGCCAACCCCACAGGAAGAGAGTAGGTAGCCATTATTGGAACCATTCTCTTGGGAAGAATGGCATGGAAGAAGGTGTAAAGTGGATGTGGAAGAGTAAGTGAGAAATAACTAGCACAGTAATTCAAGCATCACACCTACTGGGGGCTCAACGGATACCTGTCAAGAGATGACATGCTGTGGTGTGCAAACAGCTAAACTATTATTAGCTTCAGCTATGGTAAGAGCATTTACATCAAAAAACATAGCAACCACTACAAATGATCTTTTGTTGTGTTTTGTTTTGTTTTTCAGGGAGAAAATTTATCTGCATACCCCTGGATAGAAGTATAAACCATGCTATCTCCTATGGAAGGAAAATTATTTTTATCTCCACCGAAAACAAAATTATTGTCATGTACTTCTTGAACCAGATTAAGACATTATCTCATTATTAACAAATTACCTCTATCAACACCACAACCAGCAGTCTTCCACTGATAGACATTATTTTCTTGTTGGCAGTACCATCTTCCCAAGTCCTGAGGCCCCCCAAACCTTTACCACACCATCAATCTCACCATTCCTATGCAATTAATGCAATTAAAATAATTCTAAATTTACTTCCTAAAAATCTATCAAGTCCATCTGTTCTGTCCATTTTATGTTCTAGTAAAATTATAGTAGTTGTAGTTCTCCAAATATACGACAGATAAAGCTGCCTGTTTCTTCCACCTTGTCCACACAGCAAATCTCTATGCATCCTCTGTAATTCAATTCAGCTGTTACCTCCTCTCTGAGAGCAGCCTTCCCTAATAATGCCAGATGGAAAGAGTCCCTCCTTTTCCGTATTATCCCCAGCCTTGTAAACTGATGACATAGTGCGACAATTTTATTGCTTTCATGTCTGATCCCCTGTTATGCTGAGACCCTTAAAGGCAGAACTGTGTTTTATTCATCTCTGTATCCCAGCATCAAACTATGCAGCTAGGTGCCAATGGTAGGCGCCAATATGTGTTTGCTAAATGAATAAACTGATACCTTTCCTAACATCTTTATCGAACAAATTGATGTCAGAAGCTGAAAGAAAGCTCCCAAGTTTTACGTATGTCTGGCAAACTCTCCACCCCTCCTTTATGTCTGCCACACCATTGTCAACAGTGTCTGCTTGCAGTAGTAGTTCCATTATGCCCTTCTTCCCCACTTAAGTCATTTAGCACTGAACATTCAGGATGCCTGGGTCTCCCTCACTTTCTGGATTCTTACATTCTTGTGGATCAAATGCAATTTTCTCTGAGGTTTTTGTAAAGGATATTCTGCTTAAAATTCTACCTCTTGCCACCATATCCCCATTTTTCTAAGGTTCTACCCTTCCTTGCTATCTTACTTGCTTATCTTAGGTATTACTATATTACATTATTTGTTTACTATCCATTTATTTGCTATTGCCTATCTCCGTCCATAAAATAAGCTCCATGAGGTCAAAGATTCTTACTTACTTTGTTTGCTGCCATATCTGTACTGTGTACAGTCAGGGCTATACACACATTTGTGGGAGAATAAAATTAACCATAGGCAGAGGATGATTCAATGTGCTACTTGGAATAAAGCTTTCAGTAGCAAGACTGGGAGCAGAACCACTACTATCTAACTTTAAACTTAACAACTGTACAAGTTCATGCGATCGCTGCTCATGTGATGTCCTCCCCGCAAGTCAGCAAATCCTACATGTGCCGCTCAATCTTAAAGTAATTCCCACATAACAGGAAAATGTCAGTAAAATCACTATGATGAAAACCTTACAGAGTAGGTGTCTTGCTTATATGACAATTAGGGTGTCACTCTTAAAATAGAGAAACTTGAGGAAATACCACCAGATAAACACAGCTTGAATTAAAATGGGTGTGACTATGGGCCTCCCTGGTGGCGCAGCAGTTAAGTGCTGCGCTGTGGAGATGTCGGCAGCAGCGACATGAGTTCGATGCCCGGCCAGGGAGATTCTCACATGGCACGGCAGACCTCTCCTGCCTCGCCCGCTGCTCCCCTCAGCAGTGTATTTTAGTCAATCTGCCTGTTCTGTTCCCCACTCTGTCTCTGGTGAACCCTCTCACTGCCCCACGCCTCTGGCCTGTACCCCAGCTTGTATGCATAAATAAATAAATCTTTAAAATAAATAAATAAATAAATAAAATGGGTGTGAATAATGTAAAACCACACAACCACTCCTGGAAGAGAACATGAAATTCCATACCCTTGTAACCAACATCATCCTGATTCTCATTAATACTTAGCATACTTACCGGGGTTCATGGGATAAAGGATTAACAAATCACAAAAGACACTTGCAATTGTTAAATAAAGTTTGCAGCTGTTTTGAACTTTGGCACATCATGAAATGATGCCTTAAGTATGGATCTTCAAATCAATCAAGTCGTAAGTTATCAAATCTAAATTCTGGTCACATCCACAAAATACCAATGAATTACTGAGAAGAAAAGTGAACGACCACGCCACTGAGCTTGATGAAATATGTGTGCTTGAAACACTGTCAGTGACAATGACAAGGCATTTTTTCAGAAAGATCTGCAATATCAAGGCCTGATTTCCTAGCTTCACAGCTGCATAAAATAAGAGTAAACTCAGTTATCCAAAACATTGCCCACACTTTGAGCCATCTGGGTTGATAAAATGGAAGTTTACATATTTGATATTTTACATACAATGCAAAAAGCAGACTAGTTCCCCATGTTGCCTCAGGTTGAAAAGGGAACAGTCAAACCATTAACCACCTGACCAGGTAGCTAGCACAAAGACTTAAAAGACGGTTTCCAGGTTAGCAGATAAAGTATGTAGCAAATGACTTGCAGAATACTGAGTTAGTATTAGCAACAAAGCTTATTTTCTTTTGGACTACTGACCTATACAAACTTTTAAAATTATAATTATGAAAATATTTGAATCTGTAACATTCCCATTTATTCTCAAGTGTGACACTTTCAGGGATCATTTCTAAAAATAAGTATATACTGACTACATAATACATGAATTTTTCAAAAGTTGTCAAAATCAAGTCATATTTTCCAATTGGACTTTAAGGTGATTTCCAGGTTATATCTACACTAGAGATTGGCACATGCACTCTTATAAAATAACACAGTAAATTTAAGAACACAGTAAATTTTCTAAAATTATATTAAAAGCAGACCTTTTTTTTTTTTTTTTTTTTTACAATTTTACAGCAATATTATCAGTTAAAATTCCACTCAAAAATAGTGTGGTCTAGAAAGATGGGCAGTAGTAGAAATTGTGAGTACAAATTGGATAGTAGGAGAGATACTTTATAATTCTGGCTAAACAAATACTTTTTAAAAAAAAAATCACTGCAATAACTTTGGTGCCTATCTTGACTGTTTCTCTAAAGACCATTCAATAATATCTTTAGTCACAGTATAGAATCAGAGTAAGAAAACGATATCCTGTGTGTAATTCAAGTAACAGGAAACCTTACTGTACCTTTAAATAATATGAACTGGAGTTTAGGTTCATTTTTCTAGGGAACTCTGCCACTTATTGTCATGAACTATAAAAACGATCCCTGAAAGTACAGTCTTTCTCAGCCACTTCTAAAAGGAAGTCTGGGGTGCTTATAAGAAAGTAAAAAAGTATGCCTTACAAAGAGGATATTTTAAATATATTTTGTATCTTCTAACATTTTTTTCATAGTGACTGAAACAAAGTAAGTCTAGAATTTTTATTTACCTACCAGGACTTTGCAAATGCTTATGAGATAAACATAAAGCTAATGAAAAATAACAACGTAGTAGAATTCCAACCTTGATTTACTGTCAAGATTTTAGAAGCACAACTCAGAATTAATATGACAAGACGGATGACAAGGGGGCAGATCATAACATCTGGAGTCCTAAGTTCTATTTTCTGCCATGAACTGTTTGACTATGAGCAAGAACCAAGGCACCCCAGATATACAGTTGCTCCCAGCTAATAATTTAGCACCTTTTTATTTAAAATATTTTTTTAAACATTTATTTGGTAAGAACCTGCAAGTTACAATGGAGAAAAAGAGGGCTTTTGTTGGCAGGGTCTCCATTTGCAAACTCTACTTGGCAAAGCCAAAGTCCTGTAGCTAACTCAGCCCATCCTTTCTGAAGGCAGATAGGGTGACCATCTGGTGTTAATGGATATGCTCCATAGGGTGTAAACAACACCCCCCACCATCACCACCACACCACCCCCCCAAAAAAAAAACCAACTGGATTCACTCATTTTTTCCCAAAGCAAACATGAAAGTATCTCTGGGAAAAGTTATGGTAAATGTAAGTTTCTTTATCTTTTTTCATTAATTTTTAGTACTCTTTTTAATTAGTGCCATGGGCCACTAGGAATGGAAGTGGCTGTTAGTTAAGCCAATGGGAAACCAATTTAACATAAGATGCTGGATTCCTTGCCACAGAATATGCTGAATTCCTTGCCAAAGAATCTCTGGAAAGTTCCCATCGTCAGTCTAAAGACCTCCAGTGATAGCAAATTCACCATTCCCTGAGACAATTCCGTGTATATGCAAATTTATTACTTGCAAATTTCATACTTTAGTTAAATTAGAATTCACTACTCTGACTTTCAATTATTGGCCCCATCTTAGGTCCTATGGAAGCATAAAGAAAAAGTGTGCTCCCCCTTCTGGGCATGACCCAGAAACATTTGAGGGTGACCATGGTGTGTCCTCAGAATTTCACACCTCCAGGTCTTTCAACTATTCTTCAAATAGTCATTATCCTTTAGACATTTTATCAACATTTTGTATGTTTTTATATAAGCTTTAATTCTAGAATTTCAACTACAGTTTTTTTAATTGATGTTTTGAGTCAATATTAACAAAAAAGCACCAAGCCAGTCCTCGAGAATAATCTATTGTTCCTCTATTATGTCCAGAATTTTAACAGCAATGGAGTAGAGAAAATTAATGGATCTTAGTTGACTATTCCATCAACTGAAGTTCCATCAGAAGGAAGCTAAATTAACTCTGGGAATATCACCCAACTCACTTTCAACTTATAATGCATTTAATATACATATGAAATTTGATTTAAATGTGAACTTTCAGAACATATTATACTAAACAATGCACAACTCTAGTGAACATATTTTGAACTTGTGTTTCCCTGGATATTTAGGAGTGCTCTCTAAATGAAGTTTATTCATTTCTTCATACATTCCAACAAATAGTTGCGTGCCTAATAAGTGTGGAGTATTTTACCAAATACTGGGTATACAATAACATACAAAGCAAACACGTTCTCTATCACTGTGGAATTTGCCAAGTAAGACAGACAACGTATAGAAAAAGTAGGGGAACAACCACATTGTGGTGAAAGGTAGTGGGAGAGGTACCCATGGGGATCAAAGAATATTTCTCTGTAGAGATAGCTCTTGGGCAGAGGGCATAGATCCTTCTAGGCAAAAGGAACAGCATATGGGAAAGAGGTGGACATTTTTGAGAATTAGAAAGGTCAGTACAATTAGGGCAATGATGATACCAGAGAAGCAAGGAATCCTTCAAAGTCATGGCAAGTAATTTAGATTGCTATCTAAGTCTAGGAGAGGCCTTTGATTAACACTTTGTGTGCCGGTGCCCTTTAAATTTACCAGCCCTTGGGGCCGGCCATTTTCTGTGCCACCGCATGAATGGTATAAGCATTCAATAAAACACACACAACTCCTGAACTACTGAATATAAAAAAAACTGTAATATCTCTCATAAAACACCTTACACTTTCACCAAAACAATGTGTAAAGCTTCTAGACTGAGTATGATCAAAGAAATAGCTCCTAATAGTTCAAAATAAATCCATCGTGGTATGAAAAACCAGAGACTAGATGAACACATATTAATATGTGAGCGGTCACCTGATACTGGTGACAAAAAACACGTACTAATACGTGAGTGGACCACAAAGTGTTAAGTGGAGACAAGGGGACCAGTATCACCTAATTTGCATTTTAAAATTAGTACTTTGTAGCTAAATAAAACATGAATGCAAAGGTAGTAAGAATAAGAAAAACAGGCAAATCTTGACTCTCTGAAGAGACAAAATGATACCCTCTCAGAAACTCACATTTCATACTTGACTGCAGTATCAGCCATACTATCTACTGCGTATGTGTAGTGTGGACCACGAAGGAGCACTTTATACTAATCACTGTTTATTATGCACAAACACACCCCATGAGGTGGTATTACAATTCTCAATATAGAGATGAGGAAACTGACAGTCAGCAAGGCTAACCGAAGTGTCCACAATCTTTCCACTGGCAATTAGCAGAGCTATGGTTTGAATCAGTTTTCATCAGCCTCCAAGATTTTAAGCACATTCTCTGACATTGCCAATCAAATTCTCTAATTGCCAGTGAAAATGCTTATTTGTAAAAAATTAAAGTGTGTTTGAAGATGTTTATTGAGGAAGTTCATTTGCGCTTCACCACGATCCTATAAGGATTGACTACATTATAAAAAATTGTCTTGTAGTTCCTGGCTTTGAGATATGAACTTAATCTCTAGTCATCAATTAGATAAAGAAATTTCATTTCCGCAGGTATTAAGAGTTTCTGCTAGGATTTTGTGGCAAATCAATACTCCAAAGGAAAATAACTAGCATGTTAAAGCTTCATTTCATGTGCAGGAAGTTTCTCTGAAACATAGAAGAAATGAGTGGGGGTAAGTGGGGTAATCATGATCAGTAGGGTCGCCTGGGTGTCTTTTAGAAGCAAGACTGGATCTTCCAGGCACTATTAAGCTCCCTTCAACTTTGATAAGATTATACAGGCCTATTATTTAAACAAAGTGAGGAAGAGCTCTCACGATTTGGGAAGACATTACCTTCTGAACTCTTCAATGGAGAAGGCAGAACTTAAATCTGCTTAACAGTCATACTTTTGCTTTGCTTTGTTTTTTATAAGATATTATTTATTTACTACTGATAAAAACTGTGTAAATACAATACTTGTAAATCATGGGAATAAAGCTTCACACCTCAGTATGTGTACAAGCTTCACTGCACCCACCACCAAAGTGCCATTCCCACTATCAAACTGACGCCCTCTAGGCTTTCCACTCATCCCCCTCCTCCTCCAGTTCTGGTAATCAACATATTTTTCAATATAGCCAACTAGTTACTTTTGTAAGTAGTTCATTTGCTTTGTCATTTAGAGTCTACATTTGGGAGAGACCATCTGGTAATTGCCTTTCACTTTCTGACTTATTTCTACTTAGCAAAATCACCTCAGGTTCCATCCATGTTGTCACAAAGTCATGTGTTTATTTACTGTAACTTCCCTAGCAATATTCCATAACCTCTCCCTTTCTACCCCACCAATTTCCTTTGTCTTAGCTGAGGTTATTTAAAGCTAAGTAATACCATATGAGTAAGTTACTCTGTCTTACTGGGTCTCTGCAATGTATAAAGAAAGTATCCATGTTGTCATTAAATTCATATTTTCTTTGCCAAAAAAGTAACATAAAGAATATGGAAAGAGTAATAGCTGCACATCAAAAGCTACCTTTGCTACATGTTTTCTCTTCCAAACAGAGTTTAAGCATAGTTTATGTATCAAAAAGTCATCCAGAAATGTCTGATTCTCCTGGCCCAGGAATTATTAATTTCTCTCTAGCTACTTGCTAATATTTTTAAGTTAATCATTCTAACTGACATATTTTTAGGGTTACCCAATGATAATATCAGCTAAATAGCTGTATCTTGAGATATATTTCCCTAAATCCATGTAATTTAATATTCCACTTCAATAAGCCTATATTATAGTACGATACCCATATTATTAAAAGCAACCTGAAAACCTTACTCTAAAGTAAAAACTGTTAAAATTCATTATGATATAATATGGTTAATGATTGTTTGAGGTCTCAAAGGAATAACCTTAAAAACTATACTATTTATAATCCCATTATGTTTTTTAAATTAAATTTTAAATGTTATTAAGTAGCTATTTTCTTTAGGATAGACTATAAGTAATTCTCCATTATTTGAATAGTAAGGAAAATTAGTACAATGGGTGATCCACAATAGTGAAATACAAAAAAAAAGTTGGACTTGGTAATTATTTTCTACATCTGTTTTACCCTTCTGAACTTATTTTATTAAATTTAGCTGGTAGATTCCAGATACATACTAAGTGACAGTAGGAAACACTGGTTGAAAGTGCAATCATAAAATTAAATATAATAAATTTAATAATAAAAAATAGGATAAGTCCCCAAAGGATAGCTGAAAACTGACAATGAATTATTAGCCATTATAATAGAAATAGAGAACTCTCATATGAGAATATTCCTCAGGATGAACTAGGTCAGGAAAGAAACAAATGATACCTAAAAGTACCCTAATACTTTCAGTAATTTAACTAGCTTGCTTAACTTAACTAAGAGTCATCAATTTTAAAATTGATTTAATTGAAAGTAGAGAATGAATTGTAATAAGGATGATCAAATAAATAAGGATCCTCCTGGAAGTCTAATACACTTTCTTTCACTGTCTTATTTATGCACTCATTAGTCCGTAGAAAAATTGAAAGAGATGTAAATAAAATTATTTGAAATCAAGGAAAATAGAACTAGAATCCAGTTCCAGCAATCTAGAGTATTTTACTCAATTTTCTTTAAATACATCCAGGATCCTATATTTGTTTTGCAACCCTTCAATACTCAGCAGTTGTTAGAAATACTTTTTGTGTTCTAAACTTCATTTGTACTATCTCTCCTTTTCAGTCCACTATTTGATGACATTTACTGAGCTATTTGTAAAAGCCAGGCCTTGCCCCAAGCTCCCTTTTTCATTCCACCCTCATGTGAACTTTGTCAAGTTAGTATAACTATTATCTCCCTTCGCAGACCAGAGGGCTGAAATATGTGGCCCCACTGCCTGCTTTCTCAGCCACTGTAGTGTTAAATGGTCTCCCCACCCTTGCCAAAAAAAAAAAAAAAAAAAAAGTCCATGGTCTTAACCTTTGGTAACTGTGAATATGATCTTACGTGGGATAAAAGTCTTTGTGATGTAATTAAGTTAAAGTTATTGCAATGATGAGATCACCTTGAGTAATCAGGACCAAAAGCCAATGACAATGACAAGTGTCCTCAAAAGAGACAGAAGATACAGACACAGAGAAGACTGTAACGTGAAGACAAAGACAGGAGTGATGTAGTCACAAGTCAAGGAATGCCAGAAACCACCAGAAGCTGGCAAAGAAGGAAATGAGTTCTCCCCTGGAGGTCCAGAGAAAGCATAGCCCTGACAGAGTTTGAATTCCTACTTCAGGAATTGTAAGAGAATGAATTTCTGTTATTTAAGTCACCCATTTGCCGTAATTTGTTATGGCAACCCTAGAAAATGAATTCAACCACCCTGTGCTGATAGACTGTCACTATTCTAAGAGTATTAAGGGTCTCTTTACCACCATTCCAGAGTTTCACTCCTAGGAAGGATCTAACAGTTTCTCTTTTTATCACAAAAGCACCCTCTGCAAATGATTCTTTCTGGTGAAATGTATCCTTGAATGCTATGTCTTCCTTCTACAGTTCAGACTCTATTGTTTGTTTTCTATTTAGTTTTTATTCTATGGCAGTGCAGGTTTTTTTCCAGTTAAAATAATGAATGCCTTTGCTTTATTCAAAATATACTTTACACACTAGTTAGGTAAGTACAAACAATATGGAGCCAATCTGAACTTGAAAATGCAATTCATTCTAACATTACTATTTGGAAAACTACCTAACATTTTAATTCAGAAAATATTTGATGTTATATATAATTATTATTTGACACATTTTGAAAATGTTTAATGTATACTTAGTAACTCAAATATTCCATGACATCCTTTTCATTGACGTGCTTGTTGAAAAGTATTATTTCAGTAAGGTGAAGGGAGCTATTTTCCAGTTATAAAATAAATGTCAAGGAGATATGACTATTGCAGTTAACAATACTCTATTGGACATGTGTTTTGTATATTGAAGTGGATCTTAAAAGATATTAAAAGAAAAAATGTATTTGTATGGTGACATATATTAACTACTTACTATGGTGTTCATTTTAAAATATACCAAGTCATTCTGTTTTACACCTGAAACTAATACAATACTATGTCAATTATGTCTCAATTAAAAAAAGAGATGAGCTTACAAGAGGCCTACACAAATATACTCACTCACATGTTCTCTCTCACTCCTCAAGGAAAAGAAAACTATTTCTAATCCCACTTGATGCTATCTCTGTTTTTCACTCTGCATCTACACTTCGCTCTTCTCACCCAGTTCTGGGTCCAGTGTTGACCATAAGAACCAACAAGCATCTCACCCAGACATGAGTTAAATGACAGAATTGCTCAGATTAATTGCACGCCTTTGCCCAGTGGTTGAGGGTGAGTTCAGCTGGTGGGAGATCAGAGCAGGTAGGGGGCTGGGGATGAAGTCAGGCATTTGTTGCTTCTTTCCTTTCCCTGCAGGACTGAAGGGCTGGTCATGGTAATTCCTTTGCCTGCTATTGTGGCAGTCAGCCAGTCAGAAGACCTCCCGCCATAGCTATAATGCTCTTCAGATTCTGCCCACTCCTCCCCTCCTTCAAGTCCTGAGTGCTGTTGCTGCATGCCCCTATCACAAGACATTGCTGCCTCCCATCGCTTACCTGTTTTCTTAACCCTGTCCACACCACCATAATAGTCTTTTCAATGACTCTTTTCAATCACTTCTTTGAGCGAGTCTTCTGCCAGGTCCTCACTGAAACAGTTTTTGAGCATCCCAGCTGATAGCATCAATCAAACACACAGAATAATTTTCCTAACCATAATATTTTGGGTTTTCAAAAAAAATTCCAGTGTAAGGAAATGACAACTGGACCATTAAGGTTTCTTCTTTAACAAGAACAAAAACAAAAGGTGGTAGCTTGGGATGACTTTGTTCCTCTCAGACACTATAACTGACTGTTAACATTGAATGAATTGGATTCCAAAATACCTTTCATCACCATCGCTGACACACTCAGGGAAGGCAAGGCTACAGCCAAAAAGCAAGATATGTTGATAGCAACCGAGGCGATGGAGGTACATGAAGAACTTGAGGAACTTCTCCATTTCCAGGTTTTTGACAGTTGAGAAGACGGGTGTTAGTGTGGTGTAGTAAGGCAGCATCTGACATTGGCTGTGTGTGATATTCATGCAGGTACCTAGGAAGACAAAAGAGCCCTGTTAGGAACAGACACACCAAAACTATATTTATACAAAACATTTGATCTAATAGGCTAATGTGTTCATAAGACAAAATATATTCTGTAAGAGTGATTATAGACATACGTCAGACACATACATAAATAGTGTGTGAACACACATGAATGTGTGCATGACATAATAAAATCAAGGTGCTAATATTCTCAAAGGAATAGCACCAATGTCCTCAGCAAATGTGTGGGAAAAAAACATTCATACCTAGCTGGTGGGCGTAGAAATTGGCAATCACTGTTTTGAATCACAGCTGGGCAGTATGTATATAAAAAAAATCTTTTAAACATGTATAGCCTTTGACACTAATATCACTTTTAAAATTTTATCCTAAGGAAATGATTATGAAGATGGATTTACATACAGAAATATTCTTTTCTGCCTAGTTTACAATTTTATAAAGATAGCAATTACCTAAACATGCAACAAAGAGAACTAGTTTAAAATATTATGGAATAGATGGGGAGGAGAAAAAGAAAAGGAGCAGATGGGTACAATGGGTTATGGTGGAGGATTATTGACACTTTTTGAGGGGTTGTAGTATGATAACATACATTTATAGAGGTGTACACCTTTACCTCTAAACATATACAGTGTTGTAAACCAACTGGACCTCAATAAACATAATTAAATCCATGAGTATAAATAAAAATATTATGAAACAAACAACAGAAAATTTAGCTATATGAAAGAGCTTTGTAAGACTATTTAATCACCTAGAATAATGCTTATAAAATCATAAATAAAAATATGTCACAAAACAATGTATATACCATCATCCTGTTTTTAAAAGCACATGGACGGTGCACTCAGGTGCACCCTGATTTCCTTTTATTTTCATAGCTGGCTCTTCCCCTGGACACCACCACATCCACAGTCTTTCCTTCTCCCTCATTCCATAAAGAAGGAGATTTGCATAGTTGATTTAACAAAAATATTAACATGGGTCCAGATGATAAGACTATAGGAGACTTACATTATTTTTATTCTGTATTCTCTCATTGATTTACATAAAGATTTATAACTTTTATTAAAAAGGAAATAAATAAAGTCTTATTCTTTTTTAAACAAGTTACTACTAAAAAGCATAATCTTCAAGCTTTGTAAATGCATTACCTTTAAATATTGGTGGGGAGGGTAAAAAGAGACGTTCAATAAAATAACAAAGTATCTATTTTAAACACTAAATAATTTCCTGGTAAATAAATTAAAAGAAAAATCTCTTTACTTAAGGCTAATTTCATTTTACTATAAATAATAAATAATAAATGATAAAAATGACTAACTCTGATGTGCAATATAGAATAAATATACCTTCTGCAGAAGGATTTTCAACTCCATTTTCTTCATTCAGATAGATTTTTTTTTCATTCATTCAGATAGATCACCTCAGAGTCTTTACTGCTGTTCCTTCACTGTCTTCTCTGGTCATTCTAATTACATTTCCTACCCTTACTTTTCTTTCAAACTTATTTGAAAAACTTCTCTAGTCCTGTAGGAAACCTTTCTCCCAAATGAGCAGGTTGTAACCATTAGATCAAAGAGTTCATACTTCATGAAAAGAAACAATTCTCATTGTTAGATAATATATATATACAGACCATCCAAACCGTGCTGAATTCAGTGAGGCATGAACAAATCATGATTTCCACTTTCAAAGGCAGCCAATGATGTGAAATTTCTCTGTGCACAAGACCCAGAATAGACATGGCAAAAAATGTAAAGGGACAACACTTTCTTAGACCTCATGAAAACTCAAAACACATGATGGGAAAGAAAAGAATTAGAAGAAAATCCAAGTTAAGATAGGCAGACAAAATACAAATAGACATATACATATTTATATATTTATACATACACGAATTTCAATTCATGAATTTGCATGACTGTTGAGATGGGGCGTTCTGGGCATGTTTTGTGACTATGACACATCTTTTAGCAAGAGGAATAAAATGCCTTTCAGCATGAGCAAGCATTACAGGCAGAAAACATACAAACAGTAGTCTTCAAAATGACACAATTGTATGTATTGTGCTATAAGCAGAAAAGCTTGCTTGTAAGAGCTGACAGCAATATTTTTTTCTTCATCAAAAACACGAGGAAATGTTATATATGGAAAATTCAGTCTCAAGAAAACATTTATTGAAAGCTAACCTTGTGCTGGGCTCCAAAACAAGTACTCAGATTCTCTTATTCACAGTAATTTATTTTCATAGCCCAGTGAACTGATATATCTATGTTATACATGTGGAAACTCATTTCAGAAAGGCTAGGACATCTGTTTGGACGTGCATGCTATTATGTGAAAATCCGTATCTTCAACTCCATATCTATTTGAAGCTGCCCTCTGCTAATGTAAATGGGGCTATTATGTTAAAAGCAAGTTTTTAAAAAGATAATTCCTACCGGTCCATGAAAGGAAGAGACAAAAAGGCATATAATAATATTTATCACAAAGTCTGTGTCTATGTATTGGGTGATAATATTCATGTATACTGACCACATTTGATAATTTATTACATTGTTTCCTCTAAGGGTTATCAGTTTTTAGGTCTATACAATTGACAATAGACCATATTTGAAGCAATTAGATGACCAAAAGAATCATTCAGCCCAACTAGTAAGATAAAACAATAATTACTGAAAGATTATTTGAAGAATACAAGACAGAGAGGAATTTTTTGTTTCCTGTACTATATTCATGATGGCAAGAGGTGCCCAAAAGAAAAAGACACTTCTGTCTCTAATAGCAAATTCCCTTGGGAAAAAAGAACCTATATTTAGGAGATGATAAAAGAATAATATGATGCATTAAAAATAAGTCTCAAAATAGTTGATATAGATAAAAATAATTTTAAAAGACTTTTATTTGTATCGTAGTTTTCCAAAGCACTGTCATATTATAAAATATAATCCTAATAACACATACTGTTTCATTATAAATTAAGAAATTTTGGTAGATGGATATGAAGATGATGGATAGATGGACAGACGGATGGACAGACAAATAGGTAGATAAGTAACTGGACGAAAGTGATTTGTAGGCAGCAACAGAAGTGGGACTGATATACATGTCCTTCATCTTTTAGGGAGATATTTTTCCATTATACCACAGATGTCAAAAGCACAGCAAATGCCAATGGATTCAAAAGAGCAGGAATTTAACATAGGGTGAATAATTAGGGAAGATTTAATGAAAAGGAAGCGCTGTTTGAAAGATACATAAGCTCTGGATTGCAAAAGGGATAAAAAGGAGAATTACTACTGGTAGAAAAAAATAACTACAAAGTCTGAAAATCACAATTGCAACTGACAAAGAAAGATTGAACATCTTGATTCTGAGCAGAAGAATTCACTGAATTTAGACCAGAATTTGCTCAAAACTAACAAATATAAAAGTAAATCACTTTTTAACATTTTGACTTCAAACCTTTTATACTTAAGTAATTGTATAAATTTCCTAACATCTCTTCTGCCTCAATAATTGTGTCAGATATTTTTTTCATCAAATGTTCCATTTTCTTTAAAATGTGTAATTCTAGCATTGTATTTTTGCACATTCTTACTAGGGCAATGAGTTTCCATAAGCCAGCTACATGCCATGCACCATGCAGAGTTATTTATGGAAAAGTGTGAGGAAGGGCACTTTTGATAGACTCATTTATTGTTGTTGCTCCTCTTTTCAGAGGGTTGAGAAAAGTTTGCTTTTCTTTTCTAAGAACTTCCTAAGTCTAACAGAAATTAGAGGTGAAATTTGCTATATAGAAATGTATGAAAAACACAGTAGATATAATTAACTTATATCTACAGACATCATTATTCAATTAATGTGTCTTTTCTTAAATAACAGCTACTTCAAGTGGTAGACTGGAAGGGGCATTAAAAATAGATGTAGAGAACAAAACTGTTTTCTGCTACAATGTATTTCTGGTGGAACAGAAATATTTATTCTTATTAGCTCCTCAATTCTAAAATACCCTTGCTAGTAAGATATGATCAATAACAAGATTTTAGCATATGCATTGATTACATGATGTTGATGTTCAATTGATGTTTTATCAGCATTGGTATCTTCAGCAAGAAAAATACATGATTTAGAGAGAAGATAAGATCAGGTAAGCTTACTTTACAGTAAAAGCCTAAATGAACTATTAGGATTTATCCAATTGTCTCAATATGAAAGATATTTTAAATTTCATTTCCACTTATTGTTTTAAAGTGAAATACAGCAATTTAAAGGGATAAAAGATCCTTGAGCATCTTCTAGACTACATGCTCACTAGTTACTTTATATCTAGCACCTTACTTAACCATCCCAGAAGTCTATGAAAAAGCTCTTTTTATTCTCATTTTACAGATAATGAGATATATTCAATGAGAATAAGAAAGTATTCAAGGCTACATATATATATTAAGTTGTGGAAATTCAAACCAAGTCTTTCCAATTCCCTAACTTATTCTTTTCCACTGTATCACTCAAAGACACTATTTGATTTTAAACATTGTAAATTTACTTCATTCATTGTAAAATATTTTCATGGATGTCTTTGGATTCAAGTAATAAAGCTGCTTCACGAAAACTGGTAAAAACTGAATCTTGTCAAAGAAAGCAATGAATCACCTATCAAAAATAGGTTACACATCCTCACTGAAGTGGCTAATTAGATGGGGAATATTTAGTGTCTATTCCTGCTGTACCAGGAACAACAAGGTATTTATTATAGCATAAAAATGGTATGAGTTACCAATCTTCTCTTTTAAAGAAATACAGTAAAATGGCTCATATTTTCTTCTGTTTCTGAATCTTCCAGAATTTCTCAATTTATAAATAATATGTTTATGTCTCAAGATAGTCACTAGACAACTATTTATGTGGGGACACAATTTCTGACTCATCTGTATAGTCTGCATAACCAAATCCCAGAGTTTCACTTCCTAAATTGCTATTAATGAAGGAAGGGTGCTTTCTAGAATGTTAACCTAGACTCTAGAGATTGAGATCTCTCATAAAGCTTGAAAGAGTACACAACCACCAGAATGAGTTTATACCAATTAATATAAGTATAAACAAATACTGTAAGTTGGATCAATTCAAGAACCACATGAAAATATTAGGTTAATGATAAAAAGCAGCAAAATAGAAGAACAAAATGTGTAACACTAAAAGAAATGAGGCTTGCGTTAAATGTGAATGTTGATGCAAAATTTTGGCTTGGAAAACTCATTACCATACACGTGTCAACTACAAGTGAAAGGGCATATTCTCTAAAGGCACAAGTAACAGCAAACAGATTCCTACTGATGGGTTTTTGCTCTCAACACAAAATTGCACAAAGATCAAAAACCTGAGACAGTAAATTGAATGATTCAGACAAAAAACTATATGCAGTGCTGATGTTCTTTCAGAGCCAGAAAGTAAAGTAATACACAGGTTTGGACTGGTTTGGTTTTTCACTTTTATCTGAAACTCAGGCTCTAACTTTTGTCCTTGAGTTTGACTGAGTCTGTTTTTGCATTGCTGTTATCAGCATGTTACTATTTTTTTTCCTGTGTGGATCAAGAGTTGTTCTTCCTGAAGAGAAAACTGAAAATTTATCTGGAGAAGAAAATATTGAGCCACAAGCTTTGTTGACATGATGATTTAATTGACTCTCACTTGCTGTACTAATGTGTTATAGGCACATTCCCTTTGGGAGCACATGTCACTTATGGGATATTGTCGTATTCATTTGCAGGGAGGGTCAGGAAGTCTTGCCCAGAAATCTCTGAAAGAGGATGAATGGGACTGGCGCCAAAGGAGAGTGAAACAAGCTCTTTTCCATTATCCCTTTCAAAAGTTTGGCTCCGCAAATGATTTGAGATTGCTTTCTCTGGAAGGAACCCAATATATCCCAGGACAGAGTCATCTAAAGATGGAATGAGAAAGGAAAGGAGAGCTTGGGGAAAAAAGAGACAGAAGCCATTCCTATATTTGAGTTTCCTTTCTTACTCTCCCAAGAATTGTGCAGGTCCTTACTAGAACGCTACCACACTAACCAGAAAAGCACGCAACAATTATGTAAATGCTTCACTTGTTCTTCAGGACATGTTGATGTTACCCAGAAACCCATGTCTGAAACTCATGTTCTCTAAATTTAAAGAATTTAGATTAATATATAGGAGAGTCAAACAACTGGACTTGAGCATTGTTGTCTAGTGCTGGTGTCCAGCAGAACATAAGGATGGTGTCCAGGGTCATGACTATAGCAAATTTTTGAAAAGCATATTCCTAATGAAACAGCTTAGACAGACCTCATATTCACTCAAGTATAATCCCCAAATATTCTTTTCCTCTAGAGTACATATCCTTAACCAGAATCCAAAGACTACAATGGACCCAAATATAGACCCAATTTTGGTTGTCTAAGAAATTGGATGGCAGAAAAACAGTATCTCTATTTACATTAACTACCGACAAGATATGATACTTAAAAGTTATTTAATAATTCAAATTCAATTATTAATTTTAATATTATGAAATTTAATAATTAAAATGCCAATGTAGGCAACAATTATAGAAAACCCAATTTAAAATCAGTTATTTTCATGTCAGCATAGTTATTGCAGACATTCCAAAACATTATTTATTCTTATCTCTTTATAGAGTTAGTTATTGACCTATTGTCAGATATTATTTTAATGTACTAATAAATAAGCACATGTATCAACATCACAATTTACATTTCTGGTAATTTAATAATTGTATTTTAATAAAATTGTCTTCCTTTGTGATTCTATATAATTTATTTTAAGCACCAAATAATTATTCTAAAAAGGGTCCTGTAGGCTTCACCAGATTGCCAAAGGAGTACTTGGCATGAAAAAAATCAAGAAATTCTGCTATAAAACATCATTACATTTTCTGGGGATGGAACACAAACAACTAGAACTCTATTACTCTGAATCATTTCACTGACTTAGAGAATTGTACGGACTTTTTCACAGGAGCAAAGTTATAAAAGTATATATAAAATTAGATATTAAACCCCTTTATGCCTCCAGGTCAAATGCAACTGTAAAATTAACATGTATAAATTAAATTGATATAAAACTAAAAAGCTAGCAAAATTCAAATCAATAATATTAGTGAATTAATATTAACATTTCTCTGCTAAAACCCCATGAATATGAGACAAACTCTTGAGGAACAAGTTCTTCTGTATTTGGGAAAGTTGTATTACCATGTGTCCCAACAGATTTAGTCAGTTGCCATTTTTCTCTACTTGAACTGTCACAAAGGCATCCTTTGTACAGCATGCCAGGACATACTTTGTTCTGCAATTGAAAACATCTATCAAGTCTGCCTCTGTTCCTTTCTTTATGGCTGGCTAATGTCTGTTGAAATAACTTTCTAAACCCAGGAAAGAGCCACTCCTGCCTGGAACACCACAACAGCACATCAAACTTTCATGCCCTTAAAAATGTTTCAATGGACAAAAAAGCAACATATTCAGTCAGCCAACTCCCAAAATTGAAGCCAAATATGGACTCTCTACTTATTTCCTTGATCCTTCTCAATCCAAACAACGTTGACTATGTGACTTTCACCAATCAGATATTTTCTAATTTTCTTCCTTGTTTTTTATCCTATAAATGCTTCTGTTATAGAATATATCACCATGGTTGCAAGGACTGGCACCATTTTCCTTACCCCCACTTCCATACCCCTGATATCTCAGACAACTTGACATCTCTCACAGCATGCCATGAACTAGACTTCCTGAATGGGAATGGTTGGAGAGAAGGCAGGGAGGAAGGTGTGTGTGTGTGTGTGTGTGTGTGTGTAGAACAGAGGAGGAGGAGAGACAGGTAGCAGGGATTGCTCCTGGCCCTTGGTTCTGATGGCTTTAGCACTTTGGCAAGCAGGTTCTTCAGAGATAATGGCAGCCATGATACTGGATGGTATAGTGTGCATTTTGGTTCTCTCCTTCTCTTTCAGTCTCTGAGCCCTGCCAACCCTATTGCTTGTGTTTT